>JAWRYS010001895.1:0-183409 GCA_034769895.1 Magicicada septendecula
AGCCGAGAGCAAGACCCAATTAACAGTAAAAGAACCCTGAGACTAACTAATAATAACAAATATAAAAAGAGACATATTCGTCTTATTACAAAATTGGCGCCCAACGTTGGGCTTTAAGGAGAGGAAGTTTCGCCTAGTTAAAAATTGGCGCACAACGTTCGAGCAAAATTAGGCGAAAAAATATCCAACCTAATTTACAAAATAATTATTAACCTAATTTTCGAGGCAGCTGCAATACACCGGACTAAAAATGCAACGGAGAGCAACCTCTAAGAGACGTGCGGCGGAAGCAGATAAAGAAATAGACATGGATGATAAGGAGGCGACGCCGGTCGAAGATCTAGAAGAAATATTACCTCCTGTAGAACCCAGCCGACCGATACAAACAGAGGAACCACAAGAGAGACCCACAATAACGGGGGACAGTAATATCATGGAGATGCTGAAGAATATGATGGAAGAAAATAGAAAACATATGGAGTCCAGCCAGAAGAATATTGAATTATTAAAGGAAGAATTGAAGGAGGACGGCCAGAAGAATATTGCGTTATTAAAAGAAGATTTTAACGAGAAGTTAATTAAAAATAACGAGTCCCTGACCAAAAATATGGAGTCGATTCATAAGAAGATGGATGACAACCAGAAAAATAATGAATTATTAACCAAAAATATAGAATCGCTGAAGGAGGATTTCAGAGGGGAGTTAAACAAGAAGACGGAGGAGACAAATAAAATCATAGCTTCATTGAAGGAAGACACCCAAGAGTTGAGCAAGAAGATTGATGACAGCATCGAAGATAGTAATAAGAAGATTGAAATTATCAGCCAGAGACTCGAAGACAGTCACGAAAAATTGAATACGAAAATAGGAGAGGAGATAACCGAAGTTAGACGGAAGTTTCTGAAATCGGCGAGAGGTGTGAAGAGAACCAACAAGAGATACAGAGAGCGAAAGAGACACTTCAAACCCGAGTAAATAACATCGAAGAATCCCATTTAAATAAATTCGAAATCTTGACTAAGAAACAAGAAGACTTGGGAACGAGATGTGAAGAAATCACCACCACCGTGAATGATGTTCGGGAGCAAGTACACACTGACAAGGAGAAAATGGCCGAACTTCAACGGCGAGAACTTAATAATTTCAGGGAAGAAATTAATTTATTCCGGAGTCAACCAATCCAAGTGACCGGAATAACGAACATAGAGAATCGTGAACTGATCAATTTCCAACATTACAAAAGGAATCCCATGGAGTTCATCGAGAGAGTAGAAGAAAATATAGCCCGTACACGCGAGACTAGATGGTCTACTATCAGAAATATGTTAGACGAGTACTTTAAGGACGTGCGCGATAACTGGTGGACGGCTACCCGACATGATATACAAAATTATGCAGAGTTCAAGGCGCTGTTTAAGACGAAATATTGGTCCGAATCGGCACAGAACATAGTGCGGGACGACATCTGCAACGGGAAGTATGACCGCAGTAAAGGGGCATCACTCACCGCATACTTTTTAGGCAAGGTATGTATGGCCAGAAATCTTGAGCCAAAGATACCTGAAGAATGCCTTGTCACGAAATTAGCGTATCACTTCGAAGAGGGCGTGGCCAGAGCGAGACTGAACGGACAAATAAGAACGATCCAAACTATGTCCGCATTATTAGAAAATTATGAGCAGGAGAAGTACTATCGGAGGAGTCGACAGGGACCCGACCCATACTTCGATAGAAACGGTCAGGCCGGATACCGAAATAATTATCTAGGTAATTATAATAATTCAAACCGAGATAATGCTGACCAGAACCTGAGGCCAAATAATAACGGGAATAATCATCCGCCAGATAGAAATAACCCGAATTACAGGCCTAATTATAATAATAATTATAATCAGAATACCCCTAATAACAACCACCGTCCTAATTATAACAATGGAAATCAACATCGGCCAAATAATGGTAACCACCCCTACCGTCCGAATAATAACAATCGCCAGTACCGACCGAACAACGGGAGTAACCACAACCCGAATAATTTCAGAAGAGCTAATTACGTTCATGCTGACGACAGAAACGGAGGGAGACGCTTCTATCAGGGACGTCGAAGCCTCAATGAAAATAATAACCCGTATAGTCAGGACGCAAGGAGTAGCGAATCCGGGTACGACACACGAAGGAGCCGCAGTAGCGAAGATATAAACCGAAATAATAATAGCGGACGTCAATACAACAATCCGACTAGACCCGAAGGAGGGGAGGATGCCGAAAATGTACGGCGGGTTCATCATATTGAAGGAGTCAGATCCGGACGCGGGAACCAAGGACAGGACGATCCATCTACGAGGGTCCGGATGGCTTACAATCAACAAAACCCACCAGAACGCTGGCTTCCTTTAAGAGGCACGGGATTCCAATCTAACGCACCTCGGAGAGGGGAGACGAAATAGATGAAGAGGAGGAAACGGCCGACCGATGGAACGCCTAGTCCAAAATAAATAAAACAAATTTTTTACCAAATATTGTATACCCAATGAACCAAGAATTATAATCATCCAGAATAAGTGAAGGACAAAATCACTTGAAGGAGTAGAGAAGAAGAAGACCAAAGAGTGTAAAACAAGAGAAGGACATTATCATGGAAAGAAAAGGAAAAGAAAAATATTTATTAAATGAACAAAATGTATCATTATTATGTTATCACTTTATACCATAATTATCAAATATTGTATACACTATAAAAACGAAAAAAATATAATCATCCAGAATAAGTGAAAACCATCATCACTTGAAGGAGTACAGAAGAAGAAGACCAAAGAGTGTAAAACAAGAGAAGGACATAATTATGGAAAGGAAAGGAAAAGAAAAATATTTATTAAGTGAACAAAATGTATCATTATTATGTTATCACATTGTATTATAATTATCAAATATTGTATACCCAATGAACCAAGAAATATAATCATCCAGAATAAGTGAAGAAGAGCATCACTTGAAGGAGTAGAGAAGAAGAAGATCAAAGAGAATAAAAATAAAAGAAGGACATTATCATGGAAAGAGGAAAAGAAAAATATTTATTAAGTGAACAAAAGGTATCATTATTATGTTATCACATTGTATCATAGTTATCAAATATTGTATACCCAATGAACCAAGAATTATAATCGTCCAGAATAAGTGAAGGACACCATCACTTGAAGGAGTAGAGAAGAAGAAGACCAAAGAGTGAATAAAAACAAGAGAAGGACATAATTATGGAAAGAAAAGGAAAAGAAAAATATTTATTAAGTGAACAAAATGTATCATTATTATATTATCACTTTATATCATAATTATCAAATATTCAATACACTATAAAAAAACGAAAATTATAACCGTCCAGAATAAGTGAAGGACATCATCACTTGAAGGAGTAGAGAAGAAAAAGGTCAAAGAGAATAAAAATAAAAGAAGGATATTATCATGGAAAGAGGAAAGGAAAAATATTTATTAAATGAACAAAATGTATCATTATTATATTATCACTT
Organism: Magicicada septendecula; assembly: GCA_034769895.1. Taxonomy (NCBI): domain Eukaryota; kingdom Metazoa; phylum Arthropoda; class Insecta; order Hemiptera; family Cicadidae; genus Magicicada; species Magicicada septendecula. Next base: position 3,526 of record JAWRYS010001895.1, read on the forward strand.
TATATCATAACTATCAAATATTGTATACACTATAAAAACTGAAAAAATATAATCATCCAGAATAAAGGTTCACCCAACTAACCTTTGAAGGAGTAGAGAAGAAGAAGACCAAAGAGTGTAAAACAAGAGAAGGACATTATCATGGAAAGAAAAGGAAAAGAAAAATACATATATTAAATGATTATTGTGACCCCAAGAGTATCTATAAAATCAAATATGAAGGTATCATTATTATATTATCACATAATATTATAACTAGCAATATTGTATACACTAAAAACGAAAATTATAACCGTCCAGAATAAGTGAAGGACACCATCACTTGAAGGAGTAGAGAAGAAGAAGACCAAAGAGTGAAAAGCAAGAGAAGGACATAATTATGGAAAGAAAAGGAAAAGAAAAATATTTATTAAGTGAACAAAATGTATCATTATTATATTATCACTTTATATCATAATTATCAAATATTCAATACACTATAAAAACTGAAAAAATATAATCATCCAGAATAAGTGAAGAAGATCATCACTTGAAGGAGTAGAGAAGAAGAAGATCAAAGTGAATAAAAACAAGAGAAGGACATAATTATGGAACGAAAAGGAAAAGAAAAATATTTATTAAGTGAACAAAATGTATCATTATTATGTTATCACTTTATATCATAATTATCAAATATTGTATACACTATAAAAAAAAAAAAAACTGAAAAAATATAACCGTCTAGAATAAGTGAAGGACACCATCACTTGAAGGAGTAGAGAAGAAGAAGACCAAAGAGTGTAAAACAAGAGAAGGACATTATCATGGAAAGAAAAGGAAAAGAAAAATATATATTAAATGATTATTGTAACCCCAAGAGTAACTATAAAATCAAATATGAAGGTATCATTATGTTATCACATTGTATTATAATTACCAAATATTGTATACCCAATAACTCACCAACAGAAGAAGAGGCTATTCTTATGGAAAGAAGAAAAAGAAAAATGTTTATTAAGTGAATATTGTATATAAAAGAAGAAATTTTATTAATCAAATATTGTATTAAATATTGAACGAATATGTTTGTCAAATGAATGTTATATGTAACACGAGAAAAAGAAGACTAATATCTAATGACTAAACCATAACGAAAACAAGCAACTAGTGAACACACTTAAGATATTTTAAACAATGTTTACTATCACTTTAAGAAAAATTGTGTACTATTCACAATAAAACGTTAAAAAATTATGACGTTTGCTAGAGAAGAAAAGGAGACCACTAATGAGAATATTATGTAGAAAAGATAGTGAAAAAGAGAATTGACCAAGAAAAAAGAAGAAAGATCCAGTCAATGCGAAGAACAATTTTGTCACGATATGGAGAGGACGAAAAAATGAAGATTATTTACAAATGCTATTTGTCAACAACATTAACTAATGAAGATCTGCAGACGTGAAGAAGGAATCCAGAAGAGAGTGTATAATAAAATATAAAAGGCATGAAAATGAATAACCCCAAGAGTGTTTATTATTATTAGTCGAAAGAGACTGCTTATGAGTATTATTATTTGATGAATTGACTGTAGAAAAGTTCCAGAAATCATTTAACTAGGCAGGGATGAGGTACCCCTGATCTCAGAAAGAATGTAGTTATGGACGACGGAGTTAGGTAAGCCAGAGAGCCCACCCGACTCGATTCCAGCTACCAAGTTAGGGAAAAAATGTTAGGGAAATTAAATATTTAAGGGAAAAAACATGACAAGCCAAGAATATAATTAAACAAGATTCCAAGAGTATGAAGAAGAAGGAGATGCAGAGAGTATAGTGAACTGAAGACAAGTGTAAGAGTAAATACAAGATATGAAAACATTATATGTGACTTAAGAGTGAAATAAAAAATTGATAATTTCTTCAATCATAAAATGAAGATATCAGAAATGATCAATTCTAATAAGGAGGCAATATGTAACAGTACATATGTCACCACATCCACCTAAGTACTGAAAATTAATTTGAAGGCCACCACTAGAAAAAATACATTAAAAGGGTCTAGAATACCACCAAGTATACTAAAGAAAAGTACCATAAGTTAGAATAAGTGAAGCATCATTGAAAGGAATTCACTAGTAAATGCACCAAGAAAGAAGAAAAGAAGAATAAAGACGAGACGACCGACATACTATACCCAATAGATCAGTGAGAAGGACACCACACAACCAAAGAAGAAAGAAAAATCAGTGAGGAGGACAAGACCACAAAAGAAGAAAGAAGAGTCAGGAAGAAGAACACAACAAGGACAACTTCAAGAAAGAAGAAGGAAGAACCAGCGTGAAGAAGACAAGTGAAAACCTCATCATGTATAAAATGAACAATAGTGAGGAGGAGATCAGTGAAGAAAGAAGAAGGAAGATCACCAGAGCAAACACAAGAAGAATAAGGGAAGAAAATTGAAGTAAAACAAACTAACATAAACCTTGAAAGAATATTTGTATTAAGAAGAAGGAAGAAATATTAGTTAATTATATGATATGAATCCCTAAGCTGTATGGCAAAGTCAACAATGACAACAACTCATTTAATGAACACATTTATTGTTTATGTGAACCACATTATTGTAAATAAATATTAAATATTGTAAATAAAGAGTCACAAGCAACCTGATTTATGACAAGATGAGTTTATGATAGCTAAATGATGTGTAGTTATAGAATAAACAGAGAAATATGCAACCAAAATAGTGAATGACCAATTGTACAGTGGGAATGATGTACATACAAACCCACTAATTAACAACAAATAAGATAATACAGTAGTAAACTAAATATGAACTATTGATAACCAATAACCAATGTACAAACATGAAATGAAAACCAGCCGAATAGTTTAAGATAGAAATATACAGCCATAAACAACTTTTCAATGTTTACTGAACCTATGACATAACCTAATCTGGGCATCCAGTTTTCAATAAAACTTGATAAAAAATGAACCAAAACAATGTTAGACCAAAATGTAATGAGCTAGGAAGTAAATAGAGCATATAAGGAATGTTTTGTACACGATAGCTAATAGTATAATAGTATATAAAAGCTATATTTAAGTAATACAAGTATGACCAAATGCTTGTAATGGCAAAGTGACACTATGCAACCAAAATTATGTAATAAACACATTGTACAAAGCAAGTAACCCAATTAATGATTTGGTGTCGGACAGAATACTCTTCCTATGAGCAATTGTAACCAAAATAACCATTTAAATAGTTTATATAAATGTAATTATAACTCAACCATTATGACAACTAGCTGCAAATAAAGTTTACTGCAGCCAAACCTTGCTAATAACAGAGTCAAATGCAAAGTGAACTGCATCACAATAACTATAAGGTCCTAGTGACTATTTCAGTTACCAATCAGAGAACAATACATATAAAATGTCTATGATATTAAGCATACTACCAAGTAACGCCATATAGGCATAGCAAGCCTGATTCATAAATGATAATTAAGGCATTTGACAAATAATGTAGGGAAAAAGCACACTGCCAATAGTGACTTAACCCACCAAGGTATAAATATACTATGTTAGAACTTAATTAAATGTTGTTATTAATAGGATATAAGAAAAACCAAAATGTATGACAATACTACCAAGTGAAGCCATATAGGCATAGCAAGCCTGATTCATAAGTGATAATTAAGGCATCAAACAAATAATTTAGGGAAAAAGAACACTGTCAGTAGTGACTTAACCCACCGAGATTTAATTACAACATATTAAAAGTTAATTAAATACTCTTATTACTGAGTAATGAGCAAACCAAGAATGTATGACCATAAGTTTAAGAGTGAAGCTATGAAAACGGACATAGTATTAATAATAGGACATAGTTTTAAGAGAAATTTGTACAGTAGCTTAAGAGTGAGACATTACTATAAAAAATAACATAAAAACCACGAATTGTTAATAATTAATGGCTTAATGGACACCAAGCATAAATGCTAAGTGCTAAGTCTGATAACCCTTATCAGAAATATATGATAAGGGGACTCAAATTAATCGTCTTTCAAAAACACGAACAATGAGAGTAAGCACAACATTCTCAGTGCAATTATAAGAAAGATATTAGACTTTTAAAAATAATTACATTGTGCTTAGCCCTTCCGCATAGTCATGTAAACCAAATTTTCATAATCTTGTCCCCAAAGGCTGACGCTTATGATAGCGTCTATTTTGACGAAGTCTACCGTAAATAAACGAATTGGCAAAAACTGACCAATCAGAACACATAAAAAATCCGAAATTCATCATTCCAGCCCATGAGCCGGAGACAGTCTTACAACAACAGCGAAGCGGAATGCACGCTAGTCAACGCCTCAGAAAAACGTGCGTTTGACAGCAAAACAGCATCAACCATGTTAACCTCAAATTGAGACATAAGTTATCTATCAGAAGAATCAGTGCAGTATATTTACAAGTGTAATCTAATCGGAGTTTATGCGCATAGGAGTGCGTGCAGTGTTGTGATAAAGTTCAAATAATTAATTAATCAATTTTAATTAATTAAAAAAGTGTTAATAATTAATAAAGTGTAAATCTTCAACCGACGAGAGACGCAAGTATTATTAATTACGAATATTATGTCATGATTAGTCTATAAGCAAACTAATTGAACGCTAAAAGCGATTAAAATTGAAATATAGAAACAATTCAATTCCCTATCCTTAATAGAAGGGAACCAATAAATACAAATGAACAATGTTGAAATTGAACGTTCTGAGTAATGACAGTTTAACTATTTGTATACTGTAAATAGCTAGGATAAGCAAAGACATTGTGATATCAATGACGAGTATACGTACTCTAATACCATCAGTAGATGGAAGTATAAATATTTTGTCATTAAATTCAATTAATAGTTTCGCCGGTGTGCGATAACTATAATAAACAAATTACATTTACCTGAAATGGGAGTATCCAATTTCATAGATGATTGTAGTACATGATAATGGATTATAACAATCACTATTAATTATTAATAAATAATTCACTACTTTTAACCAAATAATGTTGCACTAAACTATGTATGAAGCATGTGCCTAACTATGAACGGTGGTTCATATTTTATGTTTTTTCATTGATAATCATTGAATTTTTATTTTTATGTTGACTCTAACCGTAGCTATTATTCCAAGAAGGTGTATTTTGCAGTTTAAAAGAACCTACTACTTTTGTTATTATCATCATTGTTAAATTTTCAAGTCGAACAATCCGACATAACCTACAAATTTGTCAAACCAAATTGTATTACTAATCAGAGGCAGTCATGCCAACTAGAGCTCATCATTTGTTTTAGAGTTCATGTTTACTTTAAAAGTATTTATTGTTAACTAAAAAGAAGGATAAAACTCCTTATTGTATTGAATTTCACTGTGTGTTATTTGAATAAATTGCCATTATTGTTTTTTACCAGTGAAAGAGTTGACTTTATTTGTAACAGTAAAATTACAGCTTAGAGGAGAAAAACGAGGCGGTTGGTACCTTACTGAGAATGCGAATTATTCAAATTGAATGATTCCTTGTTTTGTTTGCAACCGTTCAGATCAACATACTTACAATCTTATACAATAATAATATATATGAGTTGTTATGTATGCCATATCTGTGTTTGTGTATGTTAGTGTATAGGAAGAAACAACTGATCTCCTCAAGACAGCTGATCTACAAAGAGTCAACGGAACGTCCAGTGAAAGAATTTTAACAGTAAATATAATATACAAAATTAAATTATACAAACAGACAACTAATACGACGAAAAAAAGAGTAAGTACCGAGTTATTCAATCCTGGATTCAACAATAGGTTGAATTGAGGGGAATAAGTCACTAAACGGTATAAAATAATAATAAAATTTGATATAGAACAATCACGATTAGCCGAGAGCAAGACCCAATTAACAGTAAAAGAACCCTGAGACTAACTAATAATAACAAATATAAAAAGAGACATATTCGTCTTATTACAAAATTGGCGCCCAACGTTGGGCTTTAAGGAGAGGAAGTTTCGCCTAGTTAAAAATTGGCGCACAACGTTCGAGCAAAATTAGGCGAAAAAATATCCAACCTAATTTACAAAATAATTATTAACCTAATTTTCGAGGCAGCTGCAATACACCGGACTAAAAATGCAACGGAGAGCAACCTCTAAGAGACGTGCGGCGGAAGCAGATAAAGAAATAGACATGGATGATAAGGAGGCGACGCCGGTCGAAGATCTAGAAGAAATATTACCTCCTGTAGAACCCAGCCGACCGATACAAACAGAGGAACCACAAGAGAGACCCACAATAACGGGGGACAGTAATATCATGGAGATGCTGAAGAATATGATGGAAGAAAATAGAAAACATATGGAGTCCAGCCAGAAGAATATTGAATTATTAAAGGAAGAATTGAAGGAGGACGGCCAGAAGAATATTGCGTTATTAAAAGAAGATTTTAACGAGAAGTTAATTAAAAATAACGAGTCCCTGACCAAAAATATGGAGTCGATTCATAAGAAGATGGATGACAACCAGAAAAATAATGAATTATTAACCAAAAATATAGAATCGCTGAAGGAGGATTTCAGAGGGGAGTTAAACAAGAAGACGGAGGAGACAAATAAAATCATAGCTTCATTGAAGGAAGACACCCAAGAGTTGAGCAAGAAGATTGATGACAGCATCGAAGATAGTAATAAGAAGATTGAAATTATCAGCCAGAGACTCGAAGACAGTCACGAAAAATTGAATACGAAAATAGGAGAGGAGATAACCGAAGTTAGACGGGAAGTTTCTGAAATCGGCGAGAGGTGTGAAGAGAACCAACAAGAGATACAGAGAGCGAAAGAGACACTTCAAACCCGAGTAAATAACATCGAAGAATCCCATTTAAATAAATTCGAAATCTTGACTAAGAAACAAGAAGACTTGGGAACGAGATGTGAAGAAATCACCACCACCGTGAATGATGTTCGGGAGCAAGTACACACTGACAAGGAGAAAATGGCCGAACTTCAACGGCGAGAACTTAATAATTTCAGGGAAGAAATTAATTTATTCCGGAGTCAACCAATCCAAGTGACCGGAATAACGAACATAGAGAATCGTGAACTGATCAATTTCCAACATTACAAAAGGAATCCCATGGAGTTCATCGAGAGAGTAGAAGAAAATATAGCCCGTACACGCGAGACTAGATGGTCTACTATCAGAAATATGTTAGACGAGTACTTTAAGGACGTGCGCGATAACTGGTGGACGGCTACCCGACATGATATACAAAATTATGCAGAGTTCAAGGCGCTGTTTAAGACGAAATATTGGTCCGAATCGGCACAGAACATAGTGCGGGACGACATCTGCAACGGGAAGTATGACCGCAGTAAAGGGGCATCACTCACCGCATACTTTTTAGGCAAGGTATGTATGGCCAGAAATCTTGAGCCAAAGATACCTGAAGAATGCCTTGTCACGAAATTAGCGTATCACTTCGAAGAGGGCGTGGCCAGAGCGAGACTGAACGGACAAATAAGAACGATCCAAACTATGTCCGCATTATTAGAAAATTATGAGCAGGAGAAGTACTATCGGAGGAGTCGACAGGGACCCGACCCATACTTCGATAGAAACGGTCAGGCCGGATACCGAAATAATTATCTAGGTAATTATAATAATTCAAACCGAGATAATGCTGACCAGAACCTGAGGCCAAATAATAACGGGAATAATCATCCGCCAGATAGAAATAACCCGAATTACAGGCCTAATTATAATAATAATTATAATCAGAATACCCCTAATAACAACCACCGTCCTAATTATAACAATGGAAATCAACATCGGCCAAATAATGGTAACCACCCCTACCGTCCGAATAATAACAATCGCCAGTACCGACCGAACAACGGGAGTAACCACAACCCGAATAATTTCAGAAGAGCTAATTACGTTCATGCTGACGACAGAAACGGAGGGAGACGCTTCTATCAGGGACGTCGAAGCCTCAATGAAAATAATAACCCGTATAGTCAGGACGCAAGGAGTAGCGAATCCGGGTACGACACACGAAGGAGCCGCAGTAGCGAAGATATAAACCGAAATAATAATAGCGGACGTCAATACAACAATCCGACTAGACCCGAAGGAGGGGAGGATGCCGAAAATGTACGGCGGGTTCATCATATTGAAGGAGTCAGATCCGGACGCGGGAACCAAGGACAGGACGATCCATCTACGAGGGTCCGGATGGCTTACAATCAACAAAACCCACCAGAACGCTGGCTTCCTTTAAGAGGCACGGGATTCCAATCTAACGCACCTCGGAGAGGGGGAGACGAAATAGATGAAGAGGAGGAAACGGCCGACCGATGGAACGCCTAGTCCAAAATAAATAAAATCAAATTTTTTACCAAATATTGTATACCCAATGAACCAAGAATTATAATCATCCAGAATAAGTGAAGGACAAAATCACTTGAAGGAGTAGAGAAGAAGAAGACCAAAGAGTGTAAAACAAGAGAAGGACATTATCATGGAAAGAAAAGGAAAAGAAAAATATTTATTAAATGAACAAAATGTATCATTATTATGTTATCACTTTATATCATAATTATCAAATATTGTATACACTATAAAAACGAAAAAAATATAATCATCCAGAATAAGTGAAAACCATCATCACTTGAAGGAGTAGAGAAGAAGAAGACCAAAGAGTGTAAAACAAGAGAAGGACATAATTATGGAAAGGAAAGGAAAAGAAAAATATTTATTAAGTGAACAAAATGTATCATTATTATGTTATCACATTGTATTATAATTATCAAATATTGTATACCCAATGAACCAAGAAATATAATCATCCAGAATAAGTGAAGAAGAGCATCACTTGAAGGAGTAGAGAAGAAGAAGATCAAAGAGAATAAAAATAAAAGAAGGACATTATCATGGAAAGAGGAAAAGAAAAATATTTATTAAGTGAACAAAAGGTATCATTATTATGTTATCACATTGTATCATAGTTATCAAATATTGTATACCCAATGAACCAAGAATTATAATCGTCCAGAATAAGTGAAGGACACCATCACTTGAAGGAGTAGAGAAGAAGAAGACCAAAGAGTGAATAAAAACAAGAGAAGGACATAATTATGGAAAGAAAAGGAAAAGAAAAATATTTATTAAGTGAACAAAATGTATCATTATTATATTATCACTTTATATCATAATTATCAAATATTCAATACACGATAAAAAAACGAAAATTATAACCGTCCAGAATAAGTGAAGGACATCATCACTTGAAGGAGTAGAGAAGAAAAAGATCAAAGAGAATAAAAATAAAAGAAGGATATTATCATGGAAAGAGGAAAGGAAAAATATTTATTAAATGAACAAAATGTATCATTATTATATTATCACTTTATATCATAACTATCAAATATTGTATACACTATAAAAACTGAAAAAATATAATCATCCAGAATAAAGGTTCACCCAACTAACCTTTGAAGGAGTAGAGAAGAAGAAGACCAAAGAGTGTAAAACAAGAGAAGGACATTATCATGGAAAGAAAAGGAAAAGAGAAATACATATATTAAATGATTATTGTGACCCCAAGAGTATCTATAAAATCAAATATGAAGGTATCATTATTATATTATCACACAATATTATAACTAGCAATATTGTATACACTAAAAACGAAAATTATAACCGTCCAGAATAAGTGAAGGACACCATCACTTGAAGGAGTAGAGAAGAAGAAGACCAAAGAGTGAAAAACAAGAGAAGGACATAATTATGGAAAGAAAAGGAAAAGAAAAATATTTATTAAGTGAACAAAATGTATCATTATTATATTATCACTTTATATCATAATTATCAAATATTCAATACACTATAAAAACTGAAAAAATATAATCATCCAGAATAAGTGAAGAAGATCATCACTTGAAGGAGTAGAGAAGAAGAAGATCAAAGTGAATAAAAACAAGAGAAGGACATAATTATGGAACGAAAAGGAAAAGAAAAATATTTATTAAGTGAACAAAATGTATCATTATTATGTTATCACTTTATATCATAATTATCAAATATTGTATACACTATAAAAAAAAAACAACTGAAAAAATATAACCGTCTAGAATAAGTGAAGGACACCATCACTTGAAGGAGTAGAGAAGAAGAAGACCAAAGAGTGTAAAACAAGAGAAGGACATTATCATGGAAAGAAAAGGAAAAGAAAAATATATATTAAATGATTATTGTAACCCCAAGAGTAACTATAAAATCAAATATGAAGGTATCATTATGTTATCACATTGTATTATAATTACCAAATATTGTATACCCAATAACTCACCAACAGAAGAAGAGGCTATTCTTATGGAAAGAAGAAAAAGAAAAATGTTTATTAAGTGAATATTGTATATAAAAGAAGAAATTTTATTAATCAAATATTGTATTAAATATTGAACGAATATGTTTGTCAAATGAATGTTATATGTAACACGAGAAAAAGAAGACTAATATCTAATGACTAAACCATAACGAAAACAAGCAACTAGTGAACACACTTAAGATATTTTAAACAATGTTTACTATCACTTTAAGAAAAATTGTGTACTATTCACAATAAAACGTTAAAAAATTATGACGTTTGCTAGAGAAGAAAAGGAGACCACTAATGAGAATATTATGTAGAAAAGATAGTGAAAAAGAGAATTGAACAAGAAAAAAGAAGAAAGATCAAGTCAATGCGAAGAACAATTTTGTCACGATATGGAGAGGACGAAAAAATGAAGATTATTTACAAATGCTATTTGTCAACAACATTAACTAATGAAGATCTGCAGACGTGAAGAAGGAATTCAGAAGAGAGTGTATAATAAAATATAAAAGGCATGAAAATGAATAACCCCAAGAGTGTTTATTATTATTAGTCGAAAGAGACTGCTTATGAGTATTATTATTTGATGAATTGACTGTAGAAAAGTTCCAGAAATCATTTAACTAGGCAGGGATGAGGTACCCCTGATCTCAGAAAGAATGTAGTTATGGACGACGGAGTTAGGTAAGCCAGAGAGCCCACCCGAATCGATTCCAGCTACCAAGTTAGAAAAAAAATTTTAGGGAAATTAAATATTTAAGGGAAAAAACATGACAAGCCAAGAATATAATTAAACAAGATTCCAAGAGTATGAAGAAGAAGGAGATGCAGAGAGTATAGTGAACTGAAGACAAGTGTAAGAGTAAATACAAGATATGAAAACATTATATGTGACTTAAGAGTGAAATAAAAAATTGATAATTTCTTCAATCATAAAATGAAGATATCAGAAATGATCAATTCTAATAAGGAGGCAATATGTAACAGTACATATGTCACCACATCCACCTAAGTACTGAAAATTAATTTGAAGGCCACCACTAGAAAAAATACATTAAAAGGGTCTAGAATACCACCAAGTATACTAAAGAAAAGTACCATAAGTTAGAATAAGTGAAGCATCATTGAAAGGAATTCACTAGTAAATGCACCAAGAAAGAAGAAAAGAAGAATAAAGACGAGACGACCGACATACTATACCCAATAGATCAGTGAGAAGGACACCACACAACCAAAGAAGAAAGAAAAATCAGTGAGGAGGACAAGACCACAAAAGAAGAAAGAAGAGTCAGGAAGAAGAACACAACAAGGACAACTTCAAGAAAGAAGAAGGAAGAACCAGCGTGAAGAAGACAAGTGAAAACCTCATCATGTATAAAATGAACAATAGTGAGGAGGAGATCAGTGAAGAAAGAAGAAGGAAGATCACCAGAGCAAACACAAGAAGAATAAGGGAAGAAAATTGAAGTAAAACAAACTAACATAAACCTTGAAAGAATATTTGTATTAAGAAGAAGGAAGAAATATTAGTTAATTATATGATATGAATCCCTAAGCTGTATGGCAAAGTCAACAATGACAACAACTCATTTAATGAACACATTTATTGTTTATGTGAACCACATTATTGTAAATAAATATTAAATATTGTAAATAAAGAGTCACAAGCAACCTGATTTATGACAAGATGAGTTTATGATAGCTAAATGATGTGTAGTTATAGAATAAACAGAGAAATATGCAACCAAAATAGTGAATGACCAATTGTACAGTGGGAATGATGTACATACAAACCCACTAATTAACAACAAATAAGATAATACAGTAGTAAACTAAATATGAACTATTGATAACCAATAATCAATGTACAAACATGAAATGAAAACCAGTCGAATAGTTTAAGATAGAAATATACAGCCATAAACAACTTTTCAATGTTTACTGAACCTATGACATAACCTAATCTGGGCATCCAGTTTTCAATAAAACTTGATAAAAAATGAACCAAAACAATGTTAGACCAAAATGTAATGAGCTAGGAAGTAAATAGAGCATATAAGGAATGTTTTGTACACGATAGCTAATAGTATAATAGTATATAAAAGCTATATTTAAGTAATACAAGTATGACCAAATGCTTGTAATGGTAAAGTGACACTATGCAACCAAAATTATGTAATAAACACATTGTACAAAGCAAGTAACCCAATTAATGATTTGGTGTCGGACAGAATACTCTTCCTATGAGCAATTGTAACCAAAATAACCATTTAAATAGTTTATATAAATGTAATTATAACTCAACCATTATGACAACTAGCTGCAAATAAAGTTTACTGCAGCCAAACCTTGCTAATAACAGAGTCAAATGCAAAGTGAACTGCATCACAATAACTATAAGGTCCTAGTGACTATTTCAGTTACCAATCAGAGAACAATACATATAAAATGTCTATGATATTAAGCATACTACCAAGTAACGCCATATAGGCATAGCAAGCCTGATTCATAAATGATAATTAAGGCATTTGACAAATAATGTAGGGAAAAAGCACACTGCCAATAGTGACTTAACCCACCAAGGTATAAATATACTATGTTAGAACTTAATTAAATGTTGTTATTAATAGGATATAAGAAAAACCAAAATGTATGACAATACTACCAAGTGAAGCCATATAGGCATAGCAAGCCTGATTCATAAGTGATAATTAAGGCATCAAACAAATAATTTAGGGAAAAAGAACACTGTCAGTAGTGACTTAACCCACCGAGATTTAATTACAACATATTAAAAGTTAATTAAATACTCTTATTACTGAGTAATGAGCAAACCAAGAATGTATGACCATAAGTTTAAGAGTGAAGCTATGAAAACGGACATAGTATTAATAATAGGACATAGTTTTAAGAGAAATTTGTACAGTAGCTTAAGAGTGAGACATTACTATAAAAAATAACATAAAAACCACGAATTGTTAATAATTAATGGCTTAATGGACACCAAGCATAAATGCTAAGTGCTAAGTCTGATAACCCTTATCAGAAATATATGATAAGGGGACTCAAATTAATCGTCTTTCAAAAACACGAACAATGAGAGTAAGCACAACATTCTCAGTGCAATTATAAGAAAGATATTAGACTTTTAAAAATAATTACATTGTGCTTAGCCCTTCCGCATAGTCATGTAAACCAAATTTTCATAATCTTGTCCCCAAAGGCTGACGCTTATGATAGCGTCTATTTTGACGAAGTCTACCGTAAATAAACGAATTGGCAAAAACTGACCAATCAGAACACATAAAAAATCCGAAATTCATCATTCCAGCCCATGAGCCGGAGACAGTCTTACAACAACAGCGAAGCGGAATGCACGCTAGTCAACGCCTCAGAAAAACGTGCGTTTGACAGCAAAACAGCATCAACCATGTTAACCTCAAATTGAGACATAAGTTATCTATCAGAAGAATCAGTGCAGTATATTTACAAGTGTAATCTAATCGGAGTTTATGCGCATAGGAGTGCGTGCAGTGTTGTGATAAAGTTCAAATAATTAATTAATCAATTTTAATTAATTAAAAAAGTGTTAATAATTAATAAAGTGTAAATCTTCAACCGACGAGAGACGCAAGTATTATTAATTACGAATATTATGTCATGATTAGTCTATAAGCAAACTAATTGAACGCTAAAAGCGATTAAAATTGAAATATAGAAACAATTCAATTCCCTATCCTTAATAGAAGGGAACCAATAAATACAAATGAACAATGTTGAAATTGAACGTTCTGAGTAATGACAGTTTAACTATTTGTATACTGTAAATAGCTAGGATAAGCAAAGACATTGTGATATCAATGACGAGTATACGTACTCTAATACCATCAGTAGATGGAAGTATAAATATTTTGTTATTAAATTCAATTAATAGTTTCGCCGGTGTGCGATAACTATAATAAACAAATTACATTTACCTGAAATGGGAGTATCCAATTTCATAGATGATTGTAGTACATGATAATGGATTATAACAATCACTATTAATTATTAATAAATAATTCACTACTTTTAACCAAATAATGTTGCACTAAACTATGTATGAAGCATGTGCCTAACTATGAACGGTGGTTCATATTTTATGTTTTTTCATTGATAATCATTGAATTTTTATTTTTATGTTGACTCTAACCGTAGCTATTATTCCAAGAAGGTGTATTTTGCAGTTTAAAAGAACCTACTACTTTTGTTATTATCATCATTGTTAAATTTTCAAGTCGAACAATCCGACATAACCTACAAATTTGTCAAACCACATTGTATTACTAATCAGAGGCAGTCATGCCAACTAGAGCTCATCATTTGTTTTAGAGTTCATGTTTACTTTAAAAGTATTTATTGTTAACTAAAAAGAAGGATAAAACTCCTTATTGTATTGAATTTCACTGTGTGTTATTTGAATAAATTGCCATTATTGTTTTTTACCAGTGAAAGAGTTGACTTTATTTGTAACAGTAAAATTACAGCTTAGAGGAGAAAAACGAGGCGATTGGTACCTTACTGAGAATGCGAATTATTCAAATTGAATGATTCCTTGTTTTGTTTGCAACCGTTCAGATCAACATACTTACAATCTTATACAATAATAATATATATGAGTTGTTATGTATACCATATCTGTGTTTGTGTATGTTAGTGTATAGGAAGAAACAACTGATCTCCTCAAGACAGCTGATCTACAAAGAGTCAACGGAACGTCCAGTGAAAGAATTTTAACAGTAAATATAATATACAAAATTAAATTATACAAACAGACAACTAATACGACGAAAAAAAGAGTAAGTACCGAGTTATTCAATCCTGGATTCAACAATAGGTTGAATTGAGGGGAATAAGTCACTAAACGGTATAAAATAATAATAAAATTTGATATAGAACAATCACGATTAGCCGAGAGCAAGACCCAATTAACAGTAAAAGAACCCTGAGACTAACTAATAATAACAAATATAAAAAGAGACATATTCGTCTTATTACAACATGCAAGATATTTTGAGTGGCCAGTGGACCAATACTGGACAGACATCGAACGATCGATGCTAACACCGCGGTATACAAAGGATTCAACTTTATTCTGCATAATGATGGTAACTGAATTAAAGTTTTATAATGTGATTAAAGCTGCGTATGGTATTTTCGTCAAACCGTCTGGTGAAACGTGATCATAATGACAAAATTATTAATCATATATTCACCCACAAGTCAAGAAGTGAATTTATTCTAAAATAAAAATCTAATTCAAAAAAATAAATTATAAGTAACACTGACTAGTGACATTATATAATTTTGCTGTTGGAATACATAACACGTGGATAAAGATTGCAAATTTTTATTACGCTATATAGAATATAGAAAAGGATAAAATATATTCTTCTGGTTGATGAATAAGTAATAGACGATATGGTGGTAATACCTAAAGTTATGATAACATATAAACATGAAAACTCATGGAATAATATAGGAAAAGCCAGATGTCTTATTGAAAAACCGTAGTATGTGTAAGAGATAAGAGCAAAACACTAACATACTGGAAGATGGAAAAATATAAATTAAACAACAAACGTAAATACTTGAAAATTTATGGTAATAAATAAGGTTCTGTGGGGTTAATTAAAATCGGACTGGTTTACATCTGGAATGGTGAGCAGTACCAAGCAGGTAAACATGCTGCACATTTTTCAAGTAGGTTTGTAATTTTTAATGTAGGCTATCATAATTACAGCGTGCTTTTGGAAATGTCAGTGTATGGGGTAGGCCCTATGCAGGCAATAGTAAAAAGAATTTTGCGGAATATGCTGGCTTCATACGTAAGCTTTCTCTAGAATGCAGCAAACATAAAAGATACACAGTATAAAAAGTTGAAACATTAAATCATCGTGTTAAGGAGAAACAAATGCGTTTACATAAGATGTATCGTGCTCCGTACTTGTGTTTGGATTGCAACTGCACAAAGAAAACTAAGAAACATAGTGTGAAAGGGGCTGTCTGTCTCTACTGTGTTATATGTTTTATCTCCACTGGCTTGGAATAATGTTCGTCCTCTAAGACGAAGTTGACTAAAATGAGTACATCGTTTTTACTATCTCAACTTTTTTAGACTTACCCTTGTTTTTTATAAAACGCTCAACACACACACACAAAATAAAATGTGATTAGGTATATGACAACATTTATTAATAGGAAAATATACATTATTTTTTTGTATCAATGAATATTATCAAGACTACATATTGTTTTCCGTTATAATAGCATAGCCCTTACAACTGCGGAATAAATTACATCAAAAACACTTTATTAGCGTAAAATATTTACTACGTAGCTACAGAGTAACAAGAAATTAATTTTTAAATTGAGTATATATACGTCATAGTATGAATGACACATTGGTATAAACAGAAAGTGCCCGGAAAACACTGCCAGAACTAAAGCATATACTCCAGTAATTTATCTCTTTTTCTGCTTCGATTTACTTGATAAACGTTAAAAAGAGTCACTTCTTGGAGAACAACAAATGACTATGATTCTTCTCGAACACATAACTTTAAGTGAGTTATGTCTCTCTGTTTCTTTGTAGTTTACATACTCTTTAATTAAGAATGCAAAACATATAATTCTGTGTTTACATTTAGGCTGATATGGATTTAAAACTGTTTGGTATTAACATTAGAACTCGACTCATTACGAGAACAACAAATAAATTTCCTAAAAGTATATAATTTTTTTAAGCGTTAAACATACCCGACACCAGAAGACAGATAAACGCCATAGGTAAACATAATACAGTGACGTAGATATTGATGTCTTGAGATAACAATATACAGACACCACGGAGGGTAAAACAATGCTAAGTTTGTAGTGGCAATTGTATTGTTATAAACTTGTGACTATTTGGCCCGTGAACATTTATATAGATCGTAGTCAATACAGTAAGTCACAGAATGATATCGACACTTCTAGATTTCCGAATGTCTGATCGTGCCATTTATAGCTTATTACGCATCACACTGTTACACGTAATGATAACACGTTTATTCTACAATTGGAGACAGGATTAATACTAGGATTGTTTCACGTCACCTAAGAATTATGACCTAAGCTCTATCTTGGAATTGTATCCACACAAAATAATCCCATAAATTTACATGTACGTGTGTCTACAAAACGTTTTATCAACTCGACTACAGTTTTACGTTGTACAAACAATATTCCTTAGCTACATGGATTTTACACAAAAAAGCATATGCAATACAAAATTTGGTACCTTTTCAATTTTTCCATACTACCAAATGTAATTCTTTAACACTAATACGGTTATTTATTCTTACTTAATTTAGTAGATGAATATATGAGATGTTGACAATTATTTCGGAAGAATAATAGAAATAGCATAAAGAAACTTCATCAATACGCGACTAATGACTTTATTATCTAAAACTGTCGAATTCTATTAAAGCTGTCTAAGAACATTAAAATATTACACTCATATAAAAAGTCCTTCTGCTGAATGGGTTTGAAGCATGTGAATAAAAAAGAAGAAATGATCTTTGACATGTCCAGTATAATAATCTAATATTAAGTGAACAGACAGATTATCTGTATTACTGTTAAGACATTGTACATTGTACTTGCTTACGCGCAATCTGCCTAGCGCACTTACGTCACCGTGGCGGTGTTCCACGTGGTCACCCCGCTGCGACTAATCAGTCTACACTCAATCTTTGAACAGGGCGTTTGCACCCTTGTTTTCTAGCCAAGCCGCGGCAACCTAAATTTGCTATGTTCTTCTTATTTCTGATCTAGTTTCACTGCTACACATTACGTAGCCTTACATTCATCTTATACTTTGGCTATGAGCTAAGACGTAATTGCGTAGCCCTGCGCTTCTAAATGCTTTCAATAAACGTTACTTAATCATAATTTACAGTCCACTAATTAATGTAATACACTTTCTGACTTCCTACCAGTTTCCTTAAGCTTGCAAAACTAACTCAAGATGATTTCGATAGTGTTAAGCACGCAACATATGGTCCTCCGTACCCGGATTTGTATTTCACGGACGTGACTAAAACCATGGACAATTCGTCTTATGGTTTAGTGCATTGAGCAGGCCTATCAACATTTCCTTTCTTCAATTTAAATTCAACAACTCGTCAATTAACACCTACTTCTGGGAATCGTATCACACGACATTGGGGACTTCATATTTCGCCAACCAAACATTGGAATCATCATTGCAGCATATCCAGCACGTGGCATTCAGCATTGGGAAAATCCAGAGCAGCCTATCTAAACAGGATTCCACCGCATTGGACATCACCGGACAGGCAACGACCATGTCTACATTATCCATGCTTGAGTACCTGACACGACTACGAGGGTTCCGACAGGCTTTCGATACCTTCTAGAACATGCCGATAAGTACCATTTCAACTGATTGAACTCATATTGTGCATTAGTTTCAACTTGCATAAGTCGCATATTTTTTCTCAATATTATTAAATTAAACAAAGCAGTATAGAAATAATAATATGATTTAATAATCTAAAATGATTTAAATATTTTTCAATAACTTGAATATGAACTTATATTTTTTTTTGAACTCAATTAATATTCTCTTTATTTCTAAGTCATATCTTTTCAAACAGCACTCATGTCATTGATGATTACTGCTATATTGTTTGTAACGCCTAATTCAGGATTTTATTGTCACATAAATTTAGTTAAGATATGTTAGTAAGTATTACCGTGTCGTTGCGTGACTTTATGATTTGGACTTCCTGCCTGGTCTGGCTCATCTCGTTGCATTAACTTGGCCTTTGTAGCATCATTTAAATTCTTGTTCCTTTTATTTGTTCATACCCAATCATGGCGGATATGAAGGCGCTGATCAAGAAACGTGGCACGATCAAGGCCTCTATATCGCGCATAAATACTTATGCCGACAATTTCGATCATGATACGCATGACAATCATGCATTAAAAATAAAGCTTCGCCACCTTATGGAACTATCGGCTAAATATGATGAGATCCAAACACAAATCGAGTCCGAGGACTCCGATTTTGCTTCTGCTAGCGATAGGGTTCAAACAGAAGACGACTTATGCAGCATAGAATGCAAGCTGCAAAATTTAATAGACCATGCCGAGGAAATGACCAGGAAAGCAGCAAGTCCATCTGAAGTAGTTACATTCAGCACGCCTCCCATTCAATTGCAACCTATTAAGCTACCCTGCTTCTCAGGTGATATAATCGAGTGGCAACACTTTTACCACATGTTTTTGGAGCTAGTTCATGTCCGAACGGACCTAACTGACATCCAGAAGCTTCATTATTTGCACTTATCATTAAAAGACGAGGCGCTGAATGTCATAAAATCGCTACCTATCACGCACGAAAATTACACGGTGGCCATTGAGTTGTTAAGGGCGCGCTATGACAATAAATTGATTGTAACCACTTATCACGCAGCAAACGTACTGGGCATGAGACACATTCAACGTGAGTCCGTGCTCAACATTTCTAAATTCATAGATGAGCTCACCGCCAACATAAATGCGCTGAACTCATTAAAACTTTCTGTAAATACGTTCGAGCTTATTTTTGGGCATTTTCTATCCCAAAAACTTGACGAACATACGTGCAGGTTGTGGAAGGAAACCTTAGGCGAAAAACAACTTCCTATTTATGATAATTTCATTAAGTTTTTAAATTCAAGACGTCAGCTGTTACAAAACATAAATGCACCGACCGGTTCGCCTGGCTTTAGACAGGTTAGCGATAATGCTTCTTATCGCAAATCAACTAAGCGCGCGGAGTTCACTGGGTCACTAGTGCACACTCCGCCAAACATTAAATCTTGTCAGCTGTGTCGTGGTAGTCACAAACTGATTGAATGCCCGCAATTTATCGCCCTACCGCCTATACAACGTAAAGAAGTGTTGATACATAATAAACTATGCCTGAATTGTACTCGCTCGGGCCATAACAGCTCGTGTTGTCCTTCCAAATTTTCATGCAAGGCATCCGCGAAAAGGCACCACACTATGCTCCATGCTTCGATAAATCAGTCTAGCAACAGGAACAATAAGCAATATTCCCTGAAGCTACAGACGAATGAGTCAATTTTATTATCCACCGCCGTATGCACTACTATCGATCATCACGGTAAAAGACGCCCAGTGAGAATCTTGTTGGATTCAGGGTCCTAAGCTAATTTTTGTACTATGGGTTTCGCCCGCCGCATGGGCCTAAGGCTAAACAAATCCGAGCTGCCTATCTCAGGTATAAATAACTCATCATGTCAGACCAATTTTAGCACGCGCGTGCGCTTAAACTCACGTTATAGGGACTTTACCTTGAATGTCCACTGCGCTGTTCTGCCCCGAATCACAAACAATCTTCCAACCGAATCCTTTGACATCGCTTCCTTGAAAATTCCTAGAGGGATATTTTTAGCTGACTCGCAATTTAATAATTCGTCCCAAATTGACATATTACTTGGGGCACAATACTTTTTGCAATTAATTGAGCCGACCAAATTCGTTCGAAGTCCACATTTTCCAACAATCCAAGAAACTAAACTAGGGTTTATACTCACTGGGAATCTACCCTTCAACATGGATATGACCAAACCCGTCTCTTCATTCATTGCCCTCGACGATAATAATGCTGTCTAATCGCAACTCAAGGCCTTCTGGCAGTTGGAGGATGTTTCGCACCATACTCCTTCAGATGCGGAATCGGAGTGTGAAAATCACTTCATCGCAAACACCTATCGTAATGATAGTGGTAGGTTCGTTGTGTCGCTACCCCGCACTACGGAATGCCTCGGAGATTCCCTCACCGGAGCGGTTCGTAGGTTTCAAACCCTTGAACTCAAGTTTAGGCAAAACCAGTCTTTACACAAGGATTATGTTGACTTTATGCAAGAATATTTAAATCTCGGCCATATGTCTCCGCTTGATTCATATGACTTGTCAGTTGACAAATCAAACATTTTTTATCTACCTTATCATGCCGTCTTTAAGACTACGAGCACCACCAATAAACTTCGCGTTGTTTTTTATGGTTCGGCCAAGGCGTCTAACGATTTGTCGTTAAACGACACCCTTATGGTCGGTCCCACGATCCAGCAGGATCTTTTCGCCATTATGACCAGATTTAGAACTCATCGTTACGCTTTCATCGCGGACATAGAAAAAATGTATCGCCAAATTTTGGTCTCCCCGCGTCATTCCAATTTACAAAGAATTGTTTGGCGTGACTCTCCCCACAAGGAGCTCAAACATTATGCTTTAAGAACAGTCACGTACGGGACTGCCAGTGCATCATTTCTTGCAACGAGATGTTTAAAACAAATCGCCCAGGAGAATAGTACTCAGTACCCCCTGGCCTGTTCAGTCATTGCTAACAACTTTTACGTCGATGACCTCCTCACCGGTTCCGATAGCTCACCCGTCCTAATCCAATTGAATACCGACATTTCTGAGTTGCTAAGCCGCTACGGCTTCACTCTTCACAAATGGTCGTCTAACGACCGGAATATAACATCTTCGTACACTAACTCGTCCCTGGACTTTAACAAGGACAAAACAGTCCGCACTTTGGGCATTCAGTGGGACGTTATAGCGGACAGCTTCGTATACAATATACAAAGAAATTTTAAAATTGATCATTTCAATAAAAGAAAGGTGTTATCTGTCATCGCTGCTATTTATGATCCATTGGGTTTAATTGGGCCTATCACGTTTTGGTGCAAGTACTTTATGCAAACACACTGGTCTTCGGGTACAAACTGGGACGACCCGCTTTCTGATTCCTTATCTATTAAATGGACTGAGCTCTACGCTCAATTAAGTTCAGACACTCATTTTAGGATCCCGAGGGCTGTAAAAGATTCAGGTAGTTCGTCAATCATCTCATTCCAATTACACGGGTTCGCCGACGCGTCTGTAAAAGGTTACGCATGCTGTATCTATGTGCGCACGGTATATTCCGATAATAGTATTTCGTCTCATTTATTGTGCTCTAAATCAAGAGTTGCCCCGTTAAGGCAAATTTCCTTACCTCGACTCGAGCTGTGCGCCTGTTTGTTATTATCGTAGTTGGTTTCTAAGGTCGTCCATGCCGTGGCCTACAAGTTCAGCGAGTTATATTTTTACTCTGATTCGACGATTGCCCTTCACTGGATTCATCAAACGCCGTCCAGGTGGAAGGTATTCGTAGCGAACCGTGTTTCTGAAATTCAGCAGCTCACTAGTCTGGGCAATTGGTATCATGTCTCGTCTCATGATAATCCCGCGGACATTCTATCCCGCGGTTGTTTACCCCGTTTGTTACACAACCACCAGCAATGGTGGCATGGTCCTTATTGGCTACTAAAGAAGCCTTCGGACTGGCCTACTCGTCCCTTCGATCCCAATTGCGCTTAGGCTCATCCGGAGTTGGACAAGGAAGTACGTAAACAGGCCCTGCTCGCGTTGGCTACCGCTTCACACTTTTCAAACTATGTTGAAAATTACTCTTCTCTCACTAGGCTTCTACGCGTTTTTGCTTACTGCCTGCGTTTTATTCATAACGCTAAGTCTCTCGCTTCCAGTAGAAGCACCTCCTTTTTATCTGCGCATGAGTTAAACAGCGCGCTCTTGGTTTTTATTCGCCAAGCCCAGTTTTCGCATTTCAATGTTGAAATTAAGCAATTACAGGCACATCGCCCTATACCTACTGATAGTAAAACATTCTCACTTAATCCTTTTCTTGATAACGCTGGTATATTGCGTGTTGGCGGTCGCCTTCAGCAGTCTCAGCTAAGTTACAGTAACAAGCATCAAATCATACTACATCCGCAGGCTCATCTTACTCGATTAATTATTGAATATGAACACATTCGATTACTCCACGGTGGAGTACAACTTACGCAATGTTCGCTGCGCCAAAAGTATTGGATTATAAACGACAAGTCGTACATACGCTCGATCATTCACAAATGTATCACTATTTTCGCTTTCGCGCGTCTGGTTCCAGCCAACTGTTGGGTCAATTACCCGCGCCTAGGGTCACCCCTTCCAAGCCATTCTCACAGTGCGCCGTGGACTACGCCGGTCCTATGTTGTTACGCCAGGGCGGGCAGAGGTCCAAATCCTTTACTAAGGCCTACATTTCTCTGTTCATCTGCTTGTCCACCAAGGCTATTCACCTTGAATTGGTTTCAGATTTGTCGGCAGACGCCTTTTTGGCCGCCTTGAAACGTTTCATATCCCGAAGGGGCATCCCCGAACAAATATTCTCCGATAACGGTACTAATTTCCGACGGGCTGGCACTATATTACACCAGCTATACAAGCTCTTCCAGCGGGACGAATTTCAAAGGGCCGCTCAGGATTTCGCTAGTCAACGCGGAATTAAGTGGTCGTTCATACCTCCTTCAGCCCCCCATTTTGGTGGTCTGTGGGAAAGTGGCGTCAAGAGTGTTAAGTTCCATCTGCGTCGCGTCATAGGCAATACGATCCTGACCTTCGAAGAGTTCTCCACTGTCTTAACCCAGGTTGAAGCCTGTTTAAACTCGCGTCCCTTGTTTTCCATTTCAAATGACGCCGGGGATCCTGAGCCGTTGACTCCAGCTCACTTTTTGGTCGGCTCCCCCCTTACCGCTCTTCCGGAACTCGATTATTCGGATACAAATTTGGGTCGCTTGGGGAGATGGCAGCTTTTGCAAAGGTTTACTCGTTCCATTTGGATGAGTTGGTCCAGAGACTATCTGCACCAGTTGCAGCAGCGAAACAAGTGGAAAAAGCAGTCGAAAAATTTATCGGTAGGACAATTGGTCCTCATTCTGGATGACAATGCCCCACCATTGGTTTGGAAGCGCGGCATTGTCACTCAGATATATCTTGGGCAGGATTCGTTGGTACGTTTTGCGGACGTCCGTACTGCCAACGGCATTCTGTGTAGACCCATTCATAAGCTGTGTCCACTTCCGGTGGCAACAGACTGATTGCACCTCGGTGTTTCATGCCCGGGACAACATGCTCTTCCATACACATTTTATTGACTACAGTGTTGTTTATGTAACTTATATCATGTAACTTATGTAAGGTATACCATTTATGCACTTGTATGTATTGTATCATTAATGGACGCCATGTAGCGGTGCATTGGTGAACATTTAAACGTTTTTCTTTTCTTAGTGTGATGTCAATTATGGTGAACGGTGTGGTGTAGTGTATATTATTATACTAAATTTTTGTGTATTTTCATTATATTATTATATTAAATTCTTGGGTATTTTCATTATATTATTATATTAAATTTTTGGGTATTTTCATTATATTATTATATTAAATTCTTGGGTATTTTCATTATATTATTATACTAAATTTTTGGGTATTTTCATTGTACATTATTATCAATATTTGTGGCATACTTCTACTGTATATTGTCATAGTGAATTTTCCAGATATATTACCTTGTATTGCTGCGCAATACTGTTTGTTACACGTTAAGTGTCACGCTGTTATTTTTTAAATTGGTTGTATTTCTTTAATGTTTGTGCAAAGCCACCCACGGTGTCCTTATTGCCATGTATTATTGTTATTATTGTTCATGGTTTATCGCATATTCAAGCCTTTGGATTATTGTTACATATTACCTATGGAGCATTGATTAATGATGTACTTAATTATATTAATAATGTACTCGTTTATATTATATTTGTATGTTTGCCAGTATTCATGTATACTTGTATGAGCTAAATAATTTGTTCTTTTTTACTGCAAACTATGTCAAAATCGCCGATTTTGAGGCGGGCAGTATGTTAAGACATTGTACATTGTACTTGCTTACGCGCAATCTGCCTAGCGCACTTACGTCACCGTGGCGGTGTTCCACGTGGTCGCCCCGCTGCGACTAATCAGTCTACACTCAATCTTTGAACAGGGCGTTTGCACCCTTGTTTTCTAGCCAAGCCGCGGCAACCTAAATTTGCTATGTTCTTCTTATTTCTGATCTAGTTTCAATGCTACACATTACGTAGCCTTACATTCATCTTATACTTTGGCTATGAGCTAAGACGTAATTGCGTAGGCCTGCGCTTCTAAATGCTTTCAATAAACGTTACTTAATCATAATTTACAGTCCACTAATTAATGTAATACACTTTCTGACTTCCTACCAGCTTCCTTAAGCTTGCAAAACTAACTCAAGATGATTTCGATAGTGTTAAGCACGCAACAATTACTAATTAAATTTGTTAAAGCTATGAAACTTGAAATATTTCTTATTTAACAACGATGAAAATTATGCGTCTTAAAGAAAGCACATTTCATTTTCAACGTCTGAGTAGAGATTACATCCAAACACATTTCTTTGAGACACTGAATTCAAGTGAGAATTTATGTTATAGTATCAATCGACATAGCTAACAACTAATTTAATTAAAGATTACTAACAGTTAAAAATGGAGGTATAAATTCTAAATGTATCTAATTCTAGTGACTAGAACTTTACTGAAAGTCGTCATCAAATCTGGTCGTTTGGCTAATGACAAAGGTTTGCTCCTGTGTATTTAATAACGTTGTAATGAGTAAAAAAGAAAAGATTTTAAAAGATTATTTTTGATACAATCGAGCACTAGGATATCAATATGTGGCAATGAATAGAACAAAAATCATTAGCCCATATGTGTCCACTGGACTAAATGGGTTATTCTCAGACTGCTTTGTGTCTAGCCTGTACTTGCATAATCGCGCCAACTATTTACAATTTCCTACTTATAATATAACTAAACCACTTCCGTTGGCTACTACAGACTTAATTTTTCACCGAACACAACTGTATCGTCAGTAGCGTGTTTATATATTCCTGTTAGCCTGTAACAACGCCGCGTCGCGTCATCAATACTGCACACCGCACAATAAACACAAACCGACATAATGTTGCGTCAATAAACTATCTACTGCTACTGTAAATTTCTTTCCACTATCCTTCACTTTGTTTGCTACTATGACTTCACAAACTTCAGAGTGCTGAGTTAATTTTGTTACCGTTTTTTTTAATTTGTATTATCTACAACGGAAAAGTAACGACCTTAAATCTTACCAAACAATATATTATTCCTAATATTTTTTACATAATTTACCTTCCAATTTTTTGCAAGATAACTACGTATAAAAAAATGTTAGAAAATTTAAAATTTGTGTTTGTACGCACATAATTTTGACGATAGGAATAGCCCAACTAACTATAACAGCCCTACTATCTCTGAAAATTATAAACGTCAATTGTCAGACTATGATTATATGAAGCTAGAATCTAGCATCTAGAAAACTCTATTTAATACTATTATACGTAACATCCGTGAAAGATAACGCAAGGTATATTGACAATAACGAAATCGTTATTGGTTTAATTAATTTCCTGTAAAAAAGAGTTAAATTGTAACTATTACGGCTTAACAGGAACATAATGTCTACCATTAGACATATCTGTGAATTAACCATCTTTATCTGTTTCCTACATATCTCGGCCTTCCTTTCTCCTTCACCAAATTTACTAAAATGATGTCGATAACCTAGATAGGTCTCCTTTATGGACACTAGGCAAAAGCAAAGTATTTAAGAAACAACATTTTTCTTGTAGGTGATGGGTGCTTTCGATAAAAAAAAACAACAGGAGATAAAAATTGGATAAAATTAGTTAGTGGTTAGAGCAGAGTACGAGTACAGTAAACATTGGAATATGGTTCCTCCCTGTGAGTTATGAGGACCAAAGCTTCCTTGCATCTTCCTAAAGTAAGTCCCTGGCTCTGCTGGTATTTTAAGACAATGACTGCAGAATTTCTTTTTTGAATCAAACTGTTTTCGAATAAGAGACACTGTACGGTAGCGCGATAATTTCACTTTCTAGGTTGGCTAATCTGCTTACTGCTTTGGTTCAATTTTGCGTGTTAGAACTTTGTACAGTGTGTGTCAGTCGCTTTCGGCGATCGGTTCGCCGATCTTTTTAATGTCATATTTTCTTGTCGACATTTAATGTAGGCTTTAGGCCGGCATATTCTTACTTATGGCCAACTAGGCCCGCTTCAATTTAATTCAAATTCTTTAATACTTTTTTGCAACATGCATTATTAGCCAACCTGATTTCAATAAATTAAAACATGTAATGTAACTTGAGAAAATGCATTAAAATCAATTCAATACAGTCCACATTTTATCATTTTTCATTCCCACTGAACCAATGCATGCATTACTGCCTATTTTTTACAAACGTTGTTGGTACACGCCGACAGGATTACTCACTTCACGAAGCATTTTTTAGCCCACTTGGGCCTGACATTCAACATTTTTGGTCCACCGTGCCTGGATTCTTCTCATACCATTTTTTGGTCCTCACGGTACGGATCATTAACATTTTTTGGTCACTCCGGACCTGGATTTTCCATCTAATATTTTCTACCACTATTTCTGGCCATCACGGGCGAATTAGCACGTCAGCTGATACGACCGTGGCGTGATTTTCATCGGCATTTCGCTCGTCATCTTGCAGCCTTCTGACAACATCTTAGCAAGTGCCTGCTAGCTACAGTGCTTTACACAAGGCGGTTATCTCTACTAGCTGTTTGCCATCTTCACCAAGGAGCCGACGCTGCAGGACATAGCCAACAAGGTATCATCAACAACAGTGTATTAAGGTGCGTACAATGTCTGAAGAAGGCCTCAAAGTGCTGACCAAAAAGAGAGGCGGCTTAAAGTCCGCAATAGTGCGGATACAATCTGCAGTAAATTCGTTTGATGTAACTTTCAATACAAAACATTTTCTAACTGTAAGGCTGGACAGTCTTAAAAGCTTGGCCTCGAAATACGACGAGGTGCAGTCTGAAATAGAACTCATTAGTAAGGACACGAGCGTTGCTCAAGCAGACCGAGTTGAGGTCGAAGAAATGTTATATTCAACTGAAGCAAACATTTTGCAATTACTTGACACATTTAATACTCAGACTGTACCTCCCGTATTATCGACGCACATGCAATTAAAACCAATAAGTTTGCCCTGCTTCTCAGGCAACATATTGGAATGGCAACATTTTTACTCAATTTTTACCGATTTAGTGCATTCAAGATCTGATTTAACACCAGTGCAAAAATTACATTATTTACATTCTTCTTTGAAGTGTGAACCGTTAGATTTAATCAAGTCATTACCTATCTGTAAAGAAAATTATACAATAGCGTTGAGTTTGCTGTCCGAAAGGTATAACAACCCATTCATACTAGCTAAATACTATGTGCAAAACCTACTTCAGATCAAGTCGACAATAAAGGACTCGGTCCAAAGTTTGGCAGAGTTCACTAACACAATAACGTCTTCCTTTAATTCACTGGCAGCAATGAAGCTGTCAGTGAATTCATTTGAATTTATCACTATACAGTTACTATCCACTAAACTCGACCCTATTACTTTCAAACTTTGGAAGGAGTCAATAGACCCTGACAAACTACCTAGCTTTCAAGACTTCACGCATTTTTTAAACTTACGTAGACAGCTGTTAGAAAATACTATGCCTATTGAACCCGGACAGCAACTCAACAAACTTAATGTAAGACCTAACAATAAATATGAGAAATGTAACTCAAGAAATACTGCTGGCAGCACTACATTTAAGAGCTATCACGCACCGGCAAATCATTATTCATGCGTGTGTTGTAAATCCAACCACCCGCTTTATATATGTAATAAATTTCGTATATTAAGTACCGCTGAGCGGGGACAATTTGTTTCAAATCATAAATGTTGTAGTAATTGCCTTAGATCAGGTCATCTCATAGCTAGCTGTAAGAGTAAACAGGTGTGTAAAATCTGTTCAAAACGACACCACACATTGTTGCACGCAAATTACGTGCCGAACTCAACAGCTGCCAGCAGCAATTATTGCTCGCTTAAATTACAGTACAAGAATAATGTTCTTTTATCCACAGCAGTTGTATCTGTCGTTGACCAGGCTGGCAACAGACATAGGGCTAGAGTGCTCCTGGACGCCGGTTCACAGATAAATTTCTGTACAAAATCATTTGCAAATAAGTTACAGCTCAAATTAACTAAATCTAATATACCAATCACAGGAATAAACAATACAGCGTGTTACGCAACTGATATTGCTTCTATACGTATTATTTCTCGCTATCAGAGATATAGTTTCGAGGAGAAATGTGCCGTCTTATCTGCGTTAACTCACAATCTGTCTTCAAACTCGTTTGATATCAACCAGTTCCGCATTCCAAACAAAATCTTCCTGGCTGACCCCGATTTTAATATATCGTCGCAAATCGACATACTATTAGGGGCACAATTTTATCTGGACTTGATCTTAACCAATAAACACACACGCGGCCCCAATTTTCCCATCATTCAGGAACAAAACTGGGCTACATTTTGGCTGGCAACCTGCCCAAGCACTGCCGCAACGAGGGTCCTGGTGTTTCGTTCCTAGCAAGGAACAACGACAGTCAAATTCTGCAATCTCTCGAAAGATTTTGGGAAGCAGAAACTATCCCTGACAATACCCCTAATGACGAGTCAGCCTGTGAAGAGCATTTTCTGCGCTCTACCCAGCGCAACCACGAGGGTAGATTTGTGGTGTCACTTCCATTTAAGTCTGATAATCCCCACTTGGGGGAATCTTACACGAGTCCTGAATCAAGATTCTTAAGCTTAGAGCGTCGATTTAGGCGAGATGCTAAGCTCGCTCGCGACTACGCGGACTTTATCAAAGAATATATGGATCTTGGGCACATGACACTCATCGATGATGGCGCTATCAATTTAGGAGCGTCAAATATTTACTACCTGCCTCACCATGCCGTATTTAAACAGTCTAGCTTGACCACAAAACTGCGCGTTGTTTTTGATGGTTCGTCCAAGACTACTAATGGCCTTTCGTTAAATGACATATTGTTAGTAGGCCCCAATGTTCAACAAGACCTTTTTTCCATTCTTTTGCGTTTCCGCATACATAAGTATGTTCTCATTGCCGACATCGAGAAGATGTATCGTCAGATTCGCGTAGCTGAAGGGGATTGTCACTATCAACGCATTCTGTGGCGTGATTCTCCCCTCGAACCACTTAAACATTTCGCATTGCGAACGGTAACCTACGGCACGGCTAGCGCTTCGTTTTTAGCCACTCGCTGTCTTCTACAAATTGGTAGGGACAATCAGGCTTCCTTTCCCCAAGCGGCGTTAGCAATAACAAACGATTTTTATGTCGACGATCTGCTTACCGGTTCGGACACTATCCCTGATCTAACCAAGCTGAAATCCGATCTAGGTGCGTTACTGAGTCAATATGGTTTCACGTTGCACAAATGGGCATCAAATGAACCCACAGCGGTCGCAAATCATGACAATTTTTCACGACCCCTAAATAAACAGGACAATGTGCGTACCCTAGGCATTCTTTGGAACAATACTGCCGATTCATTTTTGTTCGACATCAAATTATTTCCCGTTGATTCAAGCATATCCAAGAGAAAAATTCTTTCGATTATTGCTGGAATATATGATCCCCTTGGTTTAATCGGTCCAGTTGTCTTTTTGTATAAACATTTCATGCAGCGACTTTGGCTTTGTAAGCTTGGTTGGGATGAACCGATTTCCGGTCAGTCACGTTCAGATTGGCATTCTTTGTGTGACAAATTGGGTCTGATTGGCAAAATTGTGGTCCCGCGATCTATTCGTTGCAAGCGTGAGGCAGCTACAGTTCAATTGCATGGTTTTTCGGATGCTTCTGAAAGGGGGTTTGGCTGTTGTATGTATGTCAGAGTCATTTATCAAGATTCTACTGCCTCCTGTCACCTCTTGTGTTCCAAATCTCGCGTGGCTCCCCTACGACAGCTGTCATTACCTCGCATCGAACTCTGCGCTTGCTTGTTATTATCGCGACTCGTATCTAAGGTTATTCCTGCTCTTTATTCGTTTATTGATAATGTACATTTGTATTCTGACTCTATGGTGGCTCTTTACTGGATTCATGCGCAGTCTACGCGGTGGAAAACATACGTCGCTAATCGGGTTGCTGAAATTCAGCGTCGTACGCAAACTTATACTTGGCATCACATTAATTCACGACACAATCCTGCTGATATTATATCTAGGGGGTGTCTCCCTGACGTTTTGCGCGATTGCTCGCTTTGGTGGCACGGTCCTAGCTGTCTGTCTCAATCGTCAGAGTCTGATCCTTTCCCATCCTTCGTACCGGCCACTCCGTCGTCTTCTGAAATCACCGCGGAAGAGAAACCTACACATAACCTTTCTCTAATGTCTACCCTGGCTGTCGACCTCTCTTTGGACTTTTCCTCGTTGCATCGTCTAACGCGCGTATACGCTTACTGTTTTCGGTTCATCAGAAATATTAGACACTCAAGTGCTGACAAACTTACGGGCGATCTTACCCCTGTAGAAATTCATCAGTCTCTCAACTTCTTCATAAAACAATCTCAGTCGATCCACTTCACAGCCGAAATTAATTGTCTTCGTAACGGATCTTCTGTTTCCGTTAGGAGTAAGTTGGCTTCTCCCGACCCGTTTCTTGACGACTCTGGAGTGATACGCGTGGGCGGACGATTGCAGCATTCCCAATTACCCTACGACTCTAAACATCCTATTGTATTACCCCCATCGGCGCATATTACACGCCTTATCATTGAACGTGAACACATTCGTTTACTTCACGCTGGTGCTCAACTCGTGCATCATTCACTGCGTCAACGTTGGTGGATTGTGAATGCCAGGTTAGTCATTCGTTCCATTATTCGAAAATGTGTGAGGTGTATCAGGTTTAGTGCCAAACAGCAGGTACAGAGGCTTGGTATTTTGCCATCCCCTAGAGTCACTCCTTCTAGGCCGTTTCTATTTTGCGCGGTTGATTATGGTGGTCCCTTTATGATTCGTCATGGCGGGCAGAAGTCTAGAACTCTTTCTAAGGCATACGTATATTTGTTTATTTGCCTAGCGACTAGGGCTATTCACATGGAATTGGTTTCCGACCTTACGGCCAGCGCGTTTATAGCCGCATTACGTCGTTTCATGGCCCGTAGGGGCATACCCAGTCAACTGTACTCCGACAATGGCACAAACTTCAGGAAGGCCCGCACTATCTTACATGATATTTACAACTTTTGGCACAATAAGGATGCCATCTCATCGATCAAGTCATTCACGTCCTCTCAGGGGATATCATGGTCATTTATTCCGCCCTCCTCACCTCATTTTGGTGGCCTTTGGGAGAGCGGCATAAAGAGTTTGAAATTTCATCTGCGCCGCGTGGTAGGCAAATCTATACTCAACTTCGAAGAGTTCACGACCGTTTTGTCTCAGATAGAGGCATGTCTGAACTCTCGACCTTTATTTGCTATCTCTTCAGATGTTAACGACCCGGTGCCACTTACTCCTGGCCATTTTTTGATTTGCGCACCCTTAACGGCGATACCGGACCCAGACCTTTCTCACATTCCTGTTTCTCGTCTTGGGCGTTGGCAACTTCTTCAGAGGTTTGTCCAAGGCATATGGAAAGCATGGTCTCGCGATTATTTGCACCAGTTGCAGCAGTGTCACAAGTGGAAGTTTGCCAAGGACAATGTTTCCATTGGTGACTTAGTTTTGCTTATTGAGGATAATTTACCTCCATTAGCCTGGAAATTTGGCGTAATTATCGCCACATTTCCCGGCCCAGATAACTTGGTTCGTGTCGTGGACATTCGCACGCCTACGAGTGTTTTGCGGAGACCAATAAGTTATGTCTGTTGCCAGCGCGAGACGAGATTTGACAAAGTTATGATTACTTAGCACAATGCTATTTTATTTAGCCACTGGCTTATTACTTATTACGACCATTTGGTCAACCTAATTGTGATGAATTATCACAATATATTTTTATCAATTTTGCGCCATTGCACGCTTCTATAATTATCACAGTTTTTGGTGGTATATTAATATTTTGTATTTGTATGTTAATTTTGTGTGGCATACTATGTCTTACACATTTACATTTGATGTTTTGGGGTATATTTCATGTTTTTGGTGGTCTCATTTTATAAAATGTTGTTACATAATATTTGCATGTCTTGCAGCTGAGCAATCATGCATTCATTTCTTTATACGGTTGCTAATAAATGTGTGTATTATTCTGTGAATGTCTTTAAATTGTTAAATTGTTTCTGTAATCACAGTATTGTATCTGTTATTTGACATTGCAATTATTCATATTGTAATTATCTAAATTATTGTTATTGTATTCACATAAATTGCGATTATGTAAAAACTATTGTTTTGCGTCTGCCGCATGTAACTGCCACGTCTAGATTTATTTTATATTGTATTTTATATTGTATTCATTTTGCAAGTAAGCATGCACAATTATTTTTACTTAAATTATAACATACATGTCATATTTGGGCTTGCATTCAGTCAGCATCTAGTTTGTTCATACATTATTACATATTGTAAGTTCCTGAACTTCAGGAACAGCATGACTAGGTCAATACATGCCGCCCTGCTGAATATACGCTTGAACATGTAATTGCAACATGTTCAATAACAATTTTGTTCATGTAATGAACTCTCTGTACAGGTCCACGGGCCTCAATTAATTTTACAGTAACCATCTATGACATGCATAGGGTTACAAACTATCGGTCCATCATGTGATGAGCTTCCGATCATGCATTAAACATTGTGCTACTGTGTATTTTTTTTCATGTTTTGTAATGTTATATACTGTGCACATACACTATGTGATGGTAATATTTGTTAAATCAGACTTTATTCATGTCTGAAAACAGCTGTTCGCCAACCTTGGCTTACAAACGCCTATCTCTAGGCTTATCTTATGCATGCTTATCTCTAAGCCAGTAACGGACTGCCGTTATCTAATCTCATAACTCAAGGTTCAACTTAGCCTTGAATCTAACTCTTATTATTAAGAAAACTGTATCCTTTTAAATTAAGTTGTAAAATGTATCATAATTTATTAAAAAATGTTAAAAAATCATTTGATTTTGACGGGCAGCTTATATACGGTAGCGCGATAATTTCGCTTTCTAGGTTGGCTAATCTGCTTACTGCTTTGGTTCAATTTTGCGTGTTAGAACTTTGTACAGTGTGTGTCAGTCGCTTTCGGCGATCGGTTCGCCGATCTTTTTACTGTCATATTTTCTTGTCGACATTTAATGTATGCTTTAGGCCGGCATATTCTTACTTATGGCCAACTAGGCCCGCTTCAATTTAATTCAAATTCTTTAATACTTTTTTGCAACATGCATTATTAGCCAACCTGATTTCAATAAATTAAAACATGTAATGTAACTTGAGAAAATGCATTAAAATCAATTCAATACAGTCCACATTTTATCATTTTTCATTCCCACTGAACCAATGCATGCATTACTGCCTATTTTTTACAAACGTTGTTGGTACACGCCGACAGGATTACTCACTTCACGAAGCACTTTTTAGCCCACTTGGGCCTGACATTCAACATTTTTGGTCCACCGTGCCTGGATTCTTCTCATACCATTTTTTGGTCCTCACGGTACGGATCATTAACAGACACTTTATCCTTTACATATTACAGTATTTTTATAAAACATAATTATTTTTTACGGAAATATCACTGTGTAGTTTAGTGTGTTATTTTACACAGTCAAAAAATATAACTCTACAATTCATTGACGAGAGAAACGTTGTTAGTTTCATTTACTATCAATTTATTAGAATAAATATAAGAGTGCTTAAACTTTCTGAGTTTTAGGCTTGTTTTAAGTGATTATAAAAATTTAGTAACGTAAAATGTAGAAACTTTCAGCACTCACATATGTTACAAATACCAAATGTTATCAGCAGTCTTTGTTGCCTTAATAATTTCTGCTAGTTGTTTAGTTGGATAGTATCACAATCAAATTGTACTGTGATATCTGTATGTACCCTGACAAAGAAATAAAACTAAAGAGCAGCTGTATAGTCTAAGACTAATAAATTTCGAAAACACGTTCTCATGCTTAAGTTCGGTCTTCGGAATCAGTAAGGAAACGAAAAACGCCAGTCTGGTGTAGTATTGAATACGATGTCAGATATTGTGCTTAATATTGTGCGATGGTCATTAATTCGAATATTGTGCTTTCTAGCAGTACTGAGTAATACCTTGAAGCGGCAGTGGCTTAGCAACACAACACAATATGAAATTTTAAATAGACTTAATATTATACAGAGCTCTAATTCGTTCAGACAAATTATTAATAATGGTTTTCCAATTTTGTAAATGTAAATACCTCTCTGTCATTTAAACGAGCAGCGTAATCACTCCGCTCCACTTTGACAACAAAGGACGTCTTAATTTTCTCTCCGCTGTTCTATTGTAGTCTGTAATGAGATCTGGTAATCAACCGCGCTGTGAGTAGATCCGCAAAAATGTTGTTCTGGAAATAACAGGGAGAGTAAATATCTGTTTTTTTATTTAATTATTACCGGAAATGAATGTTGGTTATTTTGTCCGTTTTAGAGTGTCACCGTTTGATAAAATAACTTAGTTCAATAACACTTGTTTTACCTCACATAAGTTTACGTACGTTTAAAGTTTGTGTACGTAATGTAAAGAGACTTCAGAGATTAATAAACTTAAAGCATTGCCATCTTTATTTGTTAGTTTTATCAAACTGGCTACAATTAACAAAATTAACCCTAAACGTACAAATAACTCGAAATCACAATTAACTCAAAAATCTAATACGCTAGCTAACACCAACAGAATTATCACTGTTACACACCCCAATACAAAAATTACAGATCGGAAATAACAACCAGAATAAAACAAACTCTTCACACCCTCACCCGCCTTACTGTCCTCGCAAACAAGCTATAAGTCAAATGCCCCATTCCAACCTCCGAGCCCTGTCACCCTCGTCTGTACAGTTACATATTTTTCTAGCACATTCCTTGTGTGTGTGTGTGTGTGTGTGTGTGTGTATGTGTGTGCATTCTTTTCCAAACTAACGTTGTAAAGCCTATCTCATTCACACTTGTGGGCGCGGTCACTCACCCTTATTTCAAAACAACCATATATGCAATTTAATTCTTAATGTTATCTATCCGTCCTCTACCTTTTACTTCTTAATTATATTATAAAATATTTCTTCATTATCAAATTTAGTTTTACTATTCATTAAATTGTCTATCACTTTCTCTGTTTCTTTCAATATTTCTAACTCCTCCCTAAGCTTTCTTTCAACTGTGTTATTCACTACTTTTAAAATTTCACATTCTTCCAAAGGATTAACAAACTTATGGTTCTCTTCTATGAAATATCTTGCATATAACGAATTCGTTGGTCTATTACCTTCTCCACGTTTGTGGTCAGACAACCTGCATACGAATTTCCGTCCTGTCTCACCTAGGTACACTTTGTTGCATTCTTTATATTTTAATTTATAAACTCCGCTTCTCTGTAATATTGGGAAGTTTTCAATATTCTTATTCCTTATCTTATCAAATACCGTTTCACATTTTTTAATTGCTATATCTACTCTGTATTTATTAAAATATTTTATAATTTTTCTGGTATGTGATCCTATGTATGTCAATGATCCTGCATAATTCTTTTGTTCTGGTTCTTTTTTTGCTTTTTGTATGTTAATACTTTTCATAACTTTATCCACAATGTTGGTGTTATAGTTATTATTACTTACGATTCCCTTTATCTTTTTCATCTTCCCATCTTTCGTTTCTGTCTCTTTTAAACACTTCTGAGCTCTATAACAAAATGAATTGATTCCCTATAACAATGTGAATTTCTCAACATGGATAACGCTGCTCATAGAATATACTGATCATACTAGAGTGCACCTGCATCCTCTTCATCCTCTTCTCCTCAACCCAGAGGTTGTTGAGATTCCTGCCTTTCTTCCTTTCCATAGACAGTCTCTTGATCACCACACAACTTCTTCCTTCTTTTATCCATTCCTGTACTCCTGCCTGGGTCTTTCCCTCCCACTATGCTCCTCGATTATTCACTAGATCAGAGTGGTGAATCAGTTTGAATGCCTTAGTAGGTGACGAATCATAGTGCTTCTATGAGTGCATCCACAGTCATGATAATCATCGACTGCATTAAACTCCGTAACACTTTGTTTGTAAGCGACTGTAGCACATGGACTACAGAATCGTCTTAAACTGTTCACACTCTGATGTGGCTCTACAAACCGTGTTTTTCTGTGATTTGAATCGCCACCATATACAACAATCGTATTTAAAAAATATCAAAATATTTGTTGTTTTATAGAACAAAGAGGTTTCGACGGAACAAAGGCAATGAAAATAATTTACATGAGATGTACGACAGCAGGATATGTGGGAACAAAATA
The DNA here is from genome assembly GCA_034769895.1 of Magicicada septendecula. Taxonomy (NCBI): domain Eukaryota; kingdom Metazoa; phylum Arthropoda; class Insecta; order Hemiptera; family Cicadidae; genus Magicicada; species Magicicada septendecula. The sequence goes on from JAWRYS010001895.1 coordinate 41,404, forward strand.
GGAACTGTAAGTGACGTGTAATGATTGATAATACAGCTGAACCTCGCTTGAGGGCGGTACTCTGCTGTACAGTTTTATATTACGTATATTACATTTATCACTGTTATTTTCATCCCAAAATACAAACACTACTTGTAAGTTTAATTGATTAGTTGATTACAACGCCTTGCATAGGGTTTAAAATTAAAACTTAATAAAATTGTGTAATATTTGAAGTGAAAAATTATAACTTACAAAATTAACTCTTAACAACTTTTAAAATAAAAAAACGATGATTTCTATAGGGCATAAAATGATACACGTATTGTAATTCTTTATTCCTTACTACTGTAACAATTTTTGTTGTTATCTCTTCAGCTTTTGTTGAAATGATTTGTCCGACACCGATAATGTTTAAGTTGAATTAAGTTCAATCTATATCATCTTAGCCTACATTAACGACACGTTTTTGTATAAGCACTCTATGGTTATTCCTGCTGTTGTACCTACAGATTTAACATTCAGTTACTAGTTAAATAAACGTTACCCTGAATGTATGATGTTCTTTGTAAAACATGTAATTCTAAGGAATAAAGTTCTAGACAAACGGATGCCATAATTTAAATTATTACAGTAGCATGTATCTTATCATCAACAAAGAGGTATGCATGATACACTTAAGAGATTTCAGTCCTTAGAAAAAGGTAATTTGAAAACAAAAGTACTCAACAAAACACGCTGACATTGTATCAATAAATGCTGTTCTAGCTTTAATTAATGGAGTAAAGTTGGTTTAAAAAAAAAATGGAAAATGCTGAAATCAAAACGAAGGACTTAAAATTGTTAAGTTTTTTCCGTTTCTTAATTTTTTTTTGCATGTCAGCTCTTTTGTTTTCTGTAAGAAATGTCGTCTACTTCGGCTTGGAGAAATAGCAGTTTACAGTTTTCAGTGTTTGCAAGGTTTTATTCTCCAAGGTATTTCTAATGGCTCATGTACTGCCACGCGTCTCCAGATTTCTTCCAACATAGGTACCTTCTTCTCAGATACCACATTTTATAGATCTAATATTTCACCTAAATCTTGATATCAGAGGCTAAATTACTTCTACGCACACAATCTTATATCCCTCGTTTTATTTTTAATTAATCATCTAATCGTTTACTGTACGATATTTTTCTTCCACAGCACTATATCCTTCTTACTATTCAAGTTTTAACATTCTCAAACTTTGACGTATGTAAAAGCGTTGTCTAAAACTGCTACAAGACACATAAAAGATGTACTGTGATTGGCAAGTTCACAATCTACTCGGATATTTGTCGACTATTCAGTGCAGAGAAAGTCTGTTTTCTATGGACTTCAGGTCAGCTTTCATTATAAATTAAATTAAATTCTTCAGTGCTTGTAAATAGAAACTATTTAAAAATAAAATTTCAAAAAAATGAGAAGTAAGTTATACTGATTCTTTAAATATTAATATTATTTAAATTCTTTAAAAAATAATACTTATTCTTTAGATATATCTACATAAAATTATATTTGCTTTTGAGTTTAAATAATACAAACAACAATCATACAATACGGAATACGAACTAAGGGGAAGCATGGAAGACGAAAGAGGTGTAGCGTTCTTAGGATAATCTTAAGCTGCAGAGGATAATCTCTTGCACACACGGATGTGTCAGATGATCAGAGAGTACCTAAAAGTGTTGGCATTCTATTGATGAAGGAAGAGGAGGAGGAGGAGGAGCAGAAGAAGAAGAAGAAGAAGACGTTATGATGATGATGATGGTAAACAGCAGTGATATGTTATATAGGCCTACTTATTAGATTAATAGTTGTAGGCACTTAACAAAGTTTAACTTAGATTATCAAATTTAATTAAAATAAAAACAACTCTTTGACTAAATTATAATTGTTAACCATTTTACCAAAGTTTTTAACTACATTTATTTTAATTTGTTTTTAAATATATTATTTTATCAAACTACTAAGTAAATTAGTAAAGTAAAATGTTATATTTTGATACGGACAGTAACTTTAATATTGCTCGCAAAGTTACCCTTTGTCATAAACGTGAGTTTCGTGTTGATGGAAGGAGGCCATCAGCAGTCAGAATATTAATGTAGACAGAAATATAATGCCAGTGTGGAAGGGAGAGACTGAGAAGAGAGACAGAGAGAGCACTTACTTACGATAGTTGTGTTGACGTAACTCGAGCTATAAACACACCACTGTCTGCATACAGAATTTGCCGTCTGCTACACATAATGTAACGTCAGCCTTTGTTTGAAACATTTTACAAAGCCTCTAATACAGTATTATATGTCCTTAAATACATCTTAATAAAGACAGAAGTGTAATGTACTACAGGGTAAATGGATTAGCAAAATGGAGTGAGTAAAATCATAAGCAGTGTTTATTTCTAAATGTTTGAAACCACAGTGACTTTTTATTTACAACACAAATTTTTCATATTCCTAATACTTAAATGTAAAATAAGTATCGTATGTAAAAATATGTAATATGTATTGTATGTAAGTTAGACAAATCCTGGCAGATTGTCTAACTATATTTTTTAATGGTGTTGTCTTTTATAGAGTTCATATTCTGATTTTTATATGATTTCAAGTCCAAAATTAATAAAAGTTGAGAAAATTGAGTTAATTTATGGTATCATTATAAAAACGTTGAAACATTTTGAAAAAGCATTATCGCTGTATTGAGGTTGTGTACTCTAAGAAGGGAATCCTGACATTCATTATCCTGTAGTAGTCAGGGAGGCAACGTTTGCTTTCAGGTATTGTTAGCTCCTAACGAATGCAGGGCCGAGGATCTCCCGAGATAATGACATTCCCCTTTTACCCAATGCCAGCACCCTCCAAGGAGGATGGATGAGCAGATAAAAGGATAGGACACCCTTTATCCCTTAGAATGTGAAGTCATCTCTAAAGGCGGATGAAATGCCAAGTCTACGACATAGGGTGCAGAAGGCAATAGGAAACCACTCCATTAAAGATCTAATCAGAATGTTTGATCCAATTATCCCTTGTTTCAGAATGTTGAGATATGGTGGAGCAGTGTCTAGTTAGGTGATCATTAAGACATTGTCTCAGGAAAAGAAGGAATTGCAGGCCCACTAATCTCTGGGTTGAGGAGATAAAGAGAAAGAAATTATTGCTGTAACTGCTGTGTTCAGTATAGGTTAAAACCTGAGCCAAGGTAACGTGACTTTCTTAGCAAAACTCAGGCACAAAACATCACGTTTCTACTCTACGGAAACCAAATCTTTCTGCAGTTAGTGATCGTACTGTCTATTCGGAAACTACTAGATTGGGAATATCTACGGGCTGCACAGATTTTTATGCTAAGAAAAATTTGTTTCGTACACAATGAAAGAGGTAAAGAGATTTTATTATAAGTAAATATATCGTAAAACATGACTATACCCTGACAATAAGAAAAGAAATTTCGTCTAACGGTTCAGTTAAGAACAAAAAGATAGAGAAAAAGGAACGAAGAAGTAAACAAGAAGAAGATATAAAAATGAAAATTCTACAAGACGTAATAACAGAGTAAGATACTCGATGAAGATGAGATACTTATATGCGGTAAATGCGCTATCGACTAAGAAATAAAGGTAACCGCAAGGATTTAAATATTATCTGTTTAGGGGCAAATATCAAGTGACAAATTCAGTTGATGCAGATGTTTGCATCCTATGTTCCGAACATCCAGTTTGCGAAACATGGCATGCCGTGTCTAACCCAAGAAGCGCAGCAGCATCAGCAGAAGAAGAAGAAGAAAGTAAGAGGTGGAGGAGGAGGAGGAAACAAATAAAAAGAAGAATCAATATCTGTTTAATTAGACTTTTACATAGTTAAACAAAGTGAACAAAATCTGATGTTTAGCTAATAAAAATCAGTGAGAAATGTCTTTACAAAACAGCAATATCTGTCTCCATATTAGAAACGAGCTCAACATACGTTTCATAGTTAATGTGACTTGCGTTATTTGACAACAAATACAAAGTGACTTAAGTAGGCCTATTTATTTTTGTTTGGCATGTAGAACGATGTTAATTATCAATGTGTCTTCTAGATTTAACACAAACAGCAAGGTTAATTTTCCCTTATTTTCCTGCCGGGTTTGTCTTTGACACCGTACGTATTTTTCTATTTATTTTTGTAATGACTAGAGACACTGTAAGGTCAGAGTACTAAGTTGTACCTTGTCGTGTGTTGAATGAAAAACACAATAAAAATTTTTCAGAAAAGAGGAAGGTAGTCTGTGTAACTCACATTACGATAAATTACATAGTGTATATTAGAGAATATGAAAGATATCAAATTTCCAGAATATTTCGACAAATATAAAATATTTTAATTATGTTTATATAATAATAGTGCCGCCATTGCTAACATAGCGTCAACACCAATTTGCAGACAGTTTTGTTTGAAACAGTCTTACCATTAATTAGTAAAATTTTGTTAAACCTGGTTAATACAAACAACACATCTACTACAATTGTTTACGTATAGTGTATAATCATATTGAATAATTGTGTGGTTGTGGTGATAAGTTAAATAAAATAAATGAATTTTATCTAAACGTGTACTGTTGACTGTGAACTGTAAAGGCAACTCTATGAACAACAGTTTGTCGGATACACTACTATAATAAATCTTATCTGTATTCTCAGCTGGTCGTGTCCTAGCAGATAGTTGTTCTAAACCATACTAACTGTGACTATGACAAACAACGGTGACTTCGTAACAAAGACAGATAGGAGTTTGTTCTTTGTCTAACTTCTTGCGACAACATTGCTGTCTGTTCTTGTTTATTCTCTCTCGCGTTTAGATCGCACACAAACTACAATCATAACTGTGGATAACTTTATTTTTGTTTTAACATTTTTAGGATGGAACACTTTAAATCCTACCTCATACTTTACAAAAACTTACTCATAGTTCTCCTTACACATGCTGCTTAATTTATATTTCATGCGAAATTAATACTTTTTATTATCATAGACCTCGTCTCTTCCGTCTCCGTCGCCTTCTACATCTTCATCATCATAATCAGCACTATTATCGTCGTCGTCAAGTCGTTGTCGTTTAACTGTGTGTTCTGCGTGCCTGTCAGTGTGACGATTTAATTGATAGTAATATATTTAATAATAAAAAAAATTAAAAAAGCAATTAAGTATTTTTAAATCGCACTATTAAACCTAATACCTCTGTACTAACTCAGAATAAGTATGAGATGTAAATGGAAAAATCTAACTAAACAATTAATAAAAAAAATCGAATTGTAAAAAGCTATTAATATCACAGTTAACCCTTTTGTAAGTCATCATGCGTTGACCTGTTTAATTCCGGACTCAACGTGCTTAGCGAACCGTCTGTAATTTAGAAATGTATAAAAATCGTAATGTTTGTAATTAGTAATATGAAGGCACGAGTAGTAGTTAAAATAATTCCCGTAAATTAAATAAGTATAATTAATTTGTTTCTTCTTGTTATAATAATGTCAATTTAAATAAAAATAGGAACTATATTATCGCGGAGTACTCGCTCCGCTTCGTTGTATTGTGCCAGTCGAATCAAGAAAAGAGTTACTATGCAGCCGTCAGACAGTGCACACCTACGAGCGAGAGCTCTTCAGAAATGTGTTGATTAAATTTAAATGTAACTGTCAGCTACCACTACAAAACGTGGGAAGCAAGTTTTTAATATATAAAATGTAGAAAGGTTTTGTTAAGAAATGTAATAAGTTAAGAAAAATTAACAATACGTAAGCAAAATGACGTCTCTACTCAAGATGCAAACTCCAGTACAACTCTACATGTGAATATGTGACCTGCATAAACTGCACATATGGACCTCTACGACCCCTACGACGCTGACCAGGACCTACGTGGATCTACTCCAACTTTAACCAGCTTTACTTCAATCTCCTCAGTGAACCAGCTATAAAATATTCGCCGAAGACACGACCCAGATGACGACGCCGACTACCAGAATTCCCAAGTGTGACACCCCAGGACGAGGACAGCACAACTTATTGTAAAGGTGACTCGATAGCTTGACTATCGAGAGTTAATTACATTTGAGACATAACTTATAGATGAAAGAAACTTTTCAAAGACTATAATCTTCTTTAAACAATAAATGAAACCAAATAGATGTATACTGTATTATTGAAAATCATACGTTATAACGTTAATATGTAAATGTTAATTATAACCCCTTTAGTAAATAATACCATTCTTCAAATGGCAAATGTAATCTTGCAAGCTCCTAGATGAGCATAGTAATACTCAGACGTCTTTACAATATTTAAAGTAAACTCGGATCCGAGGTAAAAGTAGATGATCAATATGATCCCTAGTTTTGCAGAAAACCCTTTTGAATATTTTAGTATAAATAATTATGTTATGGGATCCTTTCATATCATTTGTTAATAAAGAGAAGTCATCTTATTACACATTGATGTGAGTGCATAAATCAGTGAATTACCTTCCCTTGTGTCCTAATAATTAGCTTAATTATTATTGTTAATTGTGTTGAGTTTAATTTCAGTTCGTTACAACGTAGGCAGCCCGTATAATTGGCTAGTGTCAATTATGATGGTTTCCCTGGATTTGTAACGTGGGCAAAACGTTTCAAAAATGACCACACTCTGCTTTCGTTATTAAAGGTTGTAAGCATCGTGACGCTAACAAAGATACGTCACTCTGATAATTAAAATAATTGTTACGTAGTAAAATAGATAACTCTCTGCACTCGTTATCTGATCTATGCACTCAGTTATTGTATTTCATGTAACATTAATTTTCATAAAATTAATTTATTTTAAGATACGTAATTTAATACAATGATAGTCTGTATAACTTGAAATATCATTGTATGACGCCAAATGCAAGTACGCACATGAATTTTAGTGCTTGTTAATCTGTTCAGTCTTTAATAGGTTTATATTGTGACAATTCAAGACCTGTAGTTTCATGAATATGCCTGCATAGAATGTAAGTGTATGTCTGTCGTCACGTTAAAATCAAAAACATAAACTCCTGCGTAAAGTAGACCCGGTTAATTACGTGTAAAGAAATTCGTAACAGAATTTTGTTCTTGGATTTCGTTGTCCATGACGTGTCCGTTACTTAACTAATTATCACTATAATATTGACGACTCGGAACACAAAGTTTTTTATAAGTAAAAACGTAAAGTTTTACCTTACAGCCTAAACCGGCTTTCACCATAAATACTACACACAGAACGATGGCCTACCCATGGGCTCCCCCATATCCAGCATTCTAGCAGAAGTCTTCCTCCAACACTTAGAAAAAACAAAAATACTCACAAACAATGACAGACACTCACATAAAATACTATATTGGCACAGATACGTTGATGACATTCTAATACTATACAGGGGAAACAAAAGACAATGTGAACAGTTACTAACGCACATAAACAAAATACATAAAAACATAACCTTCACTGCCGAATACGAACACAACAATACCATAAACTTCTTAGACCTCTCCATCACAAAACTGGAACACAGGCACAAATTCAGTATATACAGAAAACCAACTACAACTGACACACTAATACACAACACCTCCAATCACCCAATACAACACAAACTAGCTGCTTTTAGAACCATGATACATAGACTTAACAACATCCCCTTAGATGAAATAGACTACAAAGACGAACTAAACACGATAAAATATCTAGCAGAATCTAACGGTTATGACAGAACAATAGTCAGTAAACTCCTACACAAAACACAAAACAAACAACAGACAAAGACAGAAAACAACAAATTCATAACACTAACATACATCAACAAACAAACAGAAAAAATTGCCCACAAATTCAAAAAAGCAGGATACAGAATCGCTTACAAAACTACTAACAAAACAGAATACACACTATCAAAACGCATGCCCAAAGCACAAAACAAATTCGATCTACCCGGTGTATATAAACTAAATTGTTCAAATTGCAGTAAATTCTACATAGGCCAGACAGGACGTAGCTTCAAACAGAGATACATTGAACACACAAAAGCACTCCACACCACTACAGAATCTACCTTCGCAAACCACCTCATTGAAGCAAACCACACATATAAAAACATCGACAATAACATGAACATACTACACGTACACACAAAAGGCCGAAAACTAGACACTCTAGAACAATTAGAAATATACAAACACACAAAAACAAATAAAAACGACATCCTAAACGAACAGACACAATTCAAATCGCACGCATTATTCGAACACATCTCACCACACACACACAGCTTCAATCTTTCGGAACACTTTCTCGTCGCCAACAACAAGACGAGCTACTAACGACAGCCTCTGATGAAGCCTTCTATAGGTGAAAGCCGGTTTAGGCTGTAAGGTAAAACTTTACGTTTTTACTTATAAAAAACTTTGTGTTCCGAGTCGTCAATATTATAGTGATAATTAGAATTTTGTTACCAAAAAAAATATAAAAAAAAGATTTTATGGTGGAAAGCAAGAGAATTAATTACTAAACTCAGACTGTTATAACCGTAATACACCTGTAACTTGTAAAGCGTGTTTTGTTGAATTAGATTCACCCCTTACTCCGACTGGCCTGTCCAGTTAAAACCGGTCGAGAAAGATAGGCTGAGGCATTGTGTAAAGAACAATACGTGTGCGTAATCCTCGCGTTCCCACGAATTCAACTACCTTGTCATTGTTTACTAAATAAACGAGGGTGACCTACATTCCAGCAAACAGCTGATCGTTGATTTATCATTGAAGTATGTGTGTGTGTAATTTCTGTCTCTCCCTTAGAAGAGAAATTATTCTCTTGAGAACTATGCAAATGATTTACCCAAGAAAGAACTTGTCTATGTAGTAAGTGTACAGTGTAGTAGAATCAATTTTAAGTACGTTTTAATGTGTTAGAAATAAGATAAAAAAATGGCACAATTCAATCCGGATTTACTATTAAAGGACGAGCTGTCTTATGAAGCTCTTTTGCGTGGTCTACCCCATGCGAATGTAACAGTCGCGGAATTGCGTAAGTCAATACGCGAAAGTGGATTTGATACACCCGCGCAATTAAGCAACCTAAGCGGACTCGATTATGAAAGCGAGAGAGAAATTTGTAATGCCAAGTATAGCGAGCAAACCTTATTGTCTCAAACCCTCCAAGACGAGAAATCTCCGGCGATAATATCGCGGACTACTCAAAGAATAGAGCATTTAACCCGGCGAATGAAAAATTTATTGATCTGGCCGAATCTTACGGAAATACCTCCTGAAGTCCAAAACTTTGCTGACGAAGCTTTACGTCGATTACCCACTATTATCAATGAGTTAAGAAGGAAATCCGACTCGTTCCGAATGGATGAAATTGATAATTCCTTGAAAAAACTACACATCTCCCCAGTTCAATCCCCTACTACAGATCTACCTCCACCTAACACTGATCGCGACTCACCCGCCGTATCGCAAATACAAGCTACTCACAAGCAATACCCTGATAGATATTTAAATGCCCCGACTATATGTGAAGCCCCTCCTGCCAATCGTTTCCAGATTCGCCCCGAAACGCACGAATTGACCACCCCGAATGCATCATATCGTCCTCCTAAAGCGATGCCAAACTTGAACTATAACGCAGACCTCTATGGAAAAATCACTCATCCTGTGGAGAAACGTTTAACTAAAATCCCTTACACTGATGGATTAAATGTCTCCAAACTACTAAACTTCATCAAATATCTCCTGCAGATAAAAGATCTACAGCAGCTGAATGACTGGCAAATTTTGCAAGTTCTCCTACCGAAATGTAAACCCCCGTTAAAGAATCGTGTGATAGAAGCATTAAGCTCTACCCTTCCAGTAGAAGACCTGCATACCTCAATAATAAAGTACTTTCTTCCCACCGGAATTTATGAAGAACTTAAAAGAAAGACCGTACTACGAGTACAAGGAAATCACGAGAGATTAGCCCACTACATCTCAGACATCAGGGAGTCATCTCGACTACTACGAGTAGATTGGAATGAGACACAGATGGTTGACACCATTTTAGTAGGATTGTCACCAGAGGAAAGATCTCGTTTAGCTTTAATAAATCGACCTAACACCTTTGCGGATCTAGAACAATGCAGTATCCATTCTTCTAATGTATGGTACTCAGATCAGAATAGACATACGATGAAATCAGCAGAAGCAAATAGAAATGAAGTGCGAGCCCTAGTGCCCAATGTAACAACCCTGCATGAAAGGCAAGTATTCAATAGACCTCACAATGTGCGCAGCCCTGGTAAGTCAAATGTAACACCATCTAAAACGGAAACTAGGTACCCTCCTCGCAATAAGCACATCTGTTATAATTGCGGCAATTATGGACACAAGTAAAAACTGTAACAGCAAGCAATTCGAACGCAAACACCCTGATCCAAAAAACATGTAAGGCAGGGAGACCCGAAATCCTGTGTCTTCCGCAGCAACTTGAAATCCGGTGAACCTAAAGAAATGTATTAAAAAAAAATGGGGGGAAGGAAAAGAAGCTCTAAAGAAATAGATCCCTAAATAAGTAAGTTTCTTGAAAAATGTAACACGATAAATAAATGTAACTGGACTAAAAGTCTTATAACATCTTAACTTGTGTTATAACCTAGGGAACCCGCATTAATTGGTTCTACCAATTATACAGGCTGCCTTCGTTGTGACGAGCTGAAAATTAATTACAACACCAAAACAATGAATATAAAAGGAAACTGGGAAGGGGAGACTGTTGATTTATGCACTCAGTTTAGTCTGTACTAAAGATGACATCTCTTTATTACATAATGAGATTAATTGCTCTACTCAAAGTTGTCAACATATATGGTTCAACAGCTTACAGTTTACAAGATGATTATATATTTTATTCTTTCACAAGGGCCCTCAAAATAAAGATGTACATCAATTTAATTTATTACACGGATCCTGGATTGAATATAGTATGTTAATAATGGTCACCTCCCCATATACAATCTTGAAAATTGTGCCATTTGATTGAAGAATGGACTTTATTAACCTTTTTAAAACAATAATGCTTTCAGTTTAAACTTTTACTCTTTTACTACAAACAGTTTTATTAGATTACAGACTACATCTTACATATAATGTCTGTTTTAAAAGTCTTAAAGTGTTAGTTAAATTGTCTGTTGTTGGTTATAATTTTAGTATCTCATAACCATGGAAGACAAGCCTCCATGTCACCTGTGGTTTCCTGTAGTTGATGCAGATTTGGCTCTTCGGTCCTCGGTGTGTTTCCTGAAGGTCTGTCGTTACCTTAGTATCCGGTGACGGTGAAGTTCCTGACGTATGTTAAATCATTCTGGGTGTGTTACTCTCTTCTTAGATGACTGTAGTAATTCTTGTTGTTAGAATAAATAAAGCGAAAGTTTGTTTCACTGGTATTCACTTCACATGATTATTTGTTAGTTGAATTTCACCTCATGGTTCTAGTACTGTATTCATTACATACCTTCTTATTTAAGATTTGATAGAGATGTCATCGGCGCACAATTTAGTTATTAAGATATTCTTTAGCGAATTTTCACATATTTATCTCTGCGTCGCGAACCAACACTGTGCGCAGCTAACGGCGTGAGCGCTCCATTGCAAGTGGGTTAATAGTTAAGGGGTAAGAGTAGTAATCTCGCGTCATTTACTATTCAGCATAAAAGTAGTTGCATGTTCCTTCTTTATTTAAAGGATTAAAGTTTGACTATTTAATTAAGGAGAGATATTCTTAATTACAGACGTTATTAAAGTACATTACAGTGGTCTTGTTTAATTATTTAAATAATGTCAAATTTACAAGTATTATTAATTTGTTTAGGGGTCGGAATTCAAGTTAATTCCGGTTAGCGCATGTCTATGCAGGATTAATTAACAAGGTTTACCCTATCTGTACACTCGTATTCCTTTTTATTTTATTATTACAACTCTATTAAATATTATTATTATTTAATGATAGCAATAAGATGTAGTTTAAATGTGCGATGTTATTAAAAATTTAAAATTTCTCAGCCTTCACATTACCTATTTATTAATTACCATATTTTTATTAATGAAATCGTCACAGTCTATTACCCGTAATACAAGTTGACCTAGGTGTTACCTCCACAATCGCATTAATTGATTCGGGATCTACCAGAACCTTAATCAGTCAAGAGTTAGCAGATAAATTATTGGAACACCACCTAGTAAAACAGAGTCAAGCGGTGAATATAAAATGTGCTACCGCCAATAAACGAAATATAATAATAAAACTGAGCATTACCGTTAAAGTTAAAATCAAGAACCTAACCTGGGTTTTTACTATGTTAGTATGTAATGAATTATGACCCGACTTAATATTGGGAGCAGACTTTATCAGTAAAACGGGAATGATTCTTGACATCTATGAGCAGAAATATTATTTTCTTTTCGACCGTACACGGAAGTATAATTTTGATTGTAATAATGACAAACAAGAAAGAACTAGATCATCTACTGCACACGTAGTACACCAAGAGTCTGAATTATCTCATCTAGAAAGTAGAGATAGAATGAGAATGCAGAAATTAATAAAAGAATTTTCCTCAGTTCTTACTCCTAAGCTAGGACTTAAGAAACTAATAGAATATAAGATCAATCTGAGCGATCAGAAAGTAATACGCCTACCACCATACAAGTTGTCGCCTCCCAAGATGGAAGTGATGAGAAACCATATCAACAAGTTATTAGAACAAGGAGTCATTGAAACCTCTACGTCTCCATATTCATCACCCTCCTTCTTAGTACCAAAAGGTCACGATAAACACAGACTAGTTGTGGACTACCGGCAATTAAACAAACGAATAGAATTTGAATCTATCCTTCTTCCAGACATCCATAGTGCTTTTCATTACTTCACGAGAGCGAAAGTCTTTACGGTAATGGATCTGAATCAAGCTTTTCACCAAATACCCTTGTCGGAAGAATCAAAACGTCTAACCGCGTTTGCCGTTCCATTTAACCTGTACCAATTTACTAGAGTACCCTTTGGAATATCTCAAGGAAGTTCCGTATGTAGTAGATTATTAGAAAGGATATTTCATGATATTAAATTTAAATATGTGTATCACTACTTGGACGACATCGTTATCTATAGCGAATCAATGGAACAACATCTTAAACACCTACGTGAAGTGTTATCTCGGTTACAAAAAGCAGGATTAACTGTTAACCCCAAAAAAGTAAATTTTGCCGTCCCACAATTTTCATTCTTAGGTCACATCGTGAAAGCGAATGGAAAAGTAAGCATTGACCCCGAACGAACCCGCGCCATCAGAGAATTTTCACCCCCGCGAGATGCAAAAGGTATAGCCCGATTTTTGGGAATGGTAAATTAATTCCACAAGTATATTCCCCATCTTGCCAAAATAGCAGCACCGCTGAATTCCTTAAGAAAGAAGGGAGCGAAGTTTGAATGGAGCGCACAACACCAAAATGCGTTTGAACAACTCAAAGAAAACATCATATCTCCCCCAGTTTTGCAACTAGCCGATTTCTCGAAACCTTTCGTAGTACAGACCGACAGTTCTAGTGTAGCGTTAGGTGCAGTCATCTATCAAGAGATAGAAAACAGTAGACTACCTATTAGTTATGCATCGCGAACCTTGAACGACCAAGAAAGAAAATATTCCGCATATGAATTGGAATGTTTAGCCATTGTTTTTGCATTTGAGAAGTTTAAACCTTTTCTAGAACATAAAGAATTCCTTTTGGAAACTGATAATCAAGCATTATCTTGGTTACTGAATCACCCTAAACAGTTAGGACGTATTGGAAGATGGGTATTGAGGTTAAACTGCTACAAATTCAAAGTGCAGCATATTAAAGATACACAAAACGTAGTCGCTGATACCCTGTCCCGTATGTTCCAGTCGCCCACAAATACTCCCGGAAACAAGGAGATTCCGGAAACATCCCTTGCTAACACCGTAATTACTGAATTCCCCATTGCCTTTACAAAAATTGCCCTATATCAACAACAAGACCCTCTTCTGAAACCGATTATAGAACAACTTGCGCAAGGTATTAAATCCGAGAAATACGTATTAAGTAAAAGTGTACTATGCCACAAAATAAGAAATGGAAAGGAATTAAGAATAATCGCCCCTGATATGATTAAGCCCATGCTGATGGAGTACTTCCATTCATCTACCATTGGAGCCCATATGGGAATCAATAAAACTATACATCGCGTTCGAAAGGAATATCATTGGAACAATATGAACAGCGAAATAGCTAGTTTCGTAAAAAAATATAATTTATGTGCTCTCAGTAAACCGGCAAGAAATAATCAGGTAAGCCAATTAATCTCAGAAATCCCTAAGACCCCTTTCTCTAAACTTTATTTAGACTTTTCAGGTCCTTACCCACGATCGAAATCAGGTAACACTATGTTACTCATCTGTGTAGATTCGTTCACCAAATTTGTTTGGATGTATCCCATGCGGCGAGCATTAGCGTCGACGACTGTAAAAATATTACAGGAAAGATTATTTAAAGATTACGGCACACCTGTACGTATAGTGTCACATAACGGACCACAATTTAAAGCGAAAGAATTTAAGAATATGTGTTTCAAGTTAGGAATAGACCATATTGCCACTACGGGGTATCGACCGCAAGGCAATATTGCTGAAAGGTATCTACGAAACCTCAAATCTGCTTTAATCGCCTACCATGCGAACGATCATACGTCTTGGGACCGAAACCTATCCTGGATACAATACGCTTTTAATTCAGCTTATCACGAAGGACACAAGTCGACCCCGTTTGAGTTACTGTATAAATACAAACCAAACCACCCCTTGTCCACTAAATGGAAAATACACGACCTGCTACCTCCGCAAATAAAGGATAAGCAGATTAAGCAAATATGGAATAAAGCTCGCGCTAATTTAAGAGCGAACTTAGAGAAATCCAGAAAATACCACGAGAGAAATATTCATAACAATGCAGCTAGGTACCAAATCGGTGACTTAGTAATGTACAAGACTCACCCGACTAGTAGTGCAATTGATAAGACCACCTCTAAACTATCATACCGATGGTGTGGTCCTTACCAAATCCAGAAGTACTTAACTCCAGTTACAGTAGCCCTGTACAAACCTGCGACTCGAGAATATGTGCGCAGAACACATATTTCGCAGATAAAATTGTATAAGAAGAAAAGAGGAAGTAGCATAACCAAAAATAGAAAAGGTAATACTAGGTATTGAAGTTATCTTATACCTCAGTAACCGTGCTAAGTGTTAATCGTAGAATTTGGAAATGAGGCCTGATCAACCTGAGATTCAGTTCAGCGAAAGATAAGTAAATGAGTACTCAATGACCACTAAACTGAGCTCTAAATAACAAAATATTTAGAAAATTACTCTATGGAGAGAGTAACTATAACCCAAAGAAAAAACCGGTAGTAGATTTAAGTAGTAGACATAAGAAAGAGTTTTGTCTTTTAAAATGTAGATATTAAGTGTGAATTTTATGTAATGAAAAAAGGTAGTTTATAAGAAAATATATACGTATATTGTATGGTAGAGAAGAAATAAATGGGCATAACACTTGCCAATAACAATATGAGAGAAATTCCACACATTGACACCAAGCATATTCCAAGCCCCCAATTTTGCGTTCTGCTCACTAAAATTCTTTATAAGGATTTTAAGCGGCGGAGTATGTGACGATTTAATTGATAGTAAAATATTTAATAATAAAAAAAATTTTAAAAAGCAATTAAGTATTTTTAAATCGCACTATTAAACCTAATGCCCCTGTACTAACTCAGAATAAGTATGAGATGTAAATGGAAAATCTAACTAAACAATTAATAAAAAAAATCGAATTGTAAAAAGCTATTAATATCACAGTTAACCCTTTTGTAAGTCATCATGCGTTGACCTGTTTAATTCCGGACTCAACGTGCTTAGCGAACCGTCTGTAATTTAGAAATGTATAAAAATCGTAATGTTTGTAATTAGTAATATGAAGGCACGAGTAGTAGTTAAAATAATTCCCGTAAATTAAATAAGTATAATTAATTTGTTTCTTCTTGTTATAATAATGTCAATTTAAATAAAAATAGGAACTATATTATCGCGGAGTACTCGCTCCGCTTCGTTGTAATGTGCCAGTCGAATCAAGAAAAGAGTTACTATGCAGCCGTCAGACAGTGCACACCTACGAGCGAGAGCTCTTCAGAAATGTGTTGATTAAATTTAAATGTAACTGTTAGCTACCACTACAAAACGTGGGAAGCAAGTTTTTAATATATAAAATGTAGAAAGGTTTTGTTAAGAAATGTAATAAGTTAAGAAATATTAACAACACGTAAGCAAGGTGACGTCTCTACTCAAGATGTAAACTCCAGTACAACTCTACATGTGAATATGTGACCTGCATAAACTGCACATATGGACGTCTACGACCCCTACGACGCTGACCAGGACCTACGTGGATCTACTCCAACTTTAACCATCTTTACTTCAATCTCCTCAGTGAACCAGCTATAAAATATTCGCCGAAGACACGACCCAGATGACGACGCCGACTACCAGAATTCCCAAGTGTGACACCCCAGGACGAGGACAGCACAACTTATTGTAAAGGTGACTCGATAGCTTGACTATCGAGAGTTAATTACATTTGAGACTTAACTTATAGATGAAAGAGACTTTTCAAAGACTATAATCTTCTTTAAACAATAAATGAAACCAAATAGATGTATACTGTATTATTGAAAATCATACGTTGTAACGTTAATATGTAAATGTTAATTATAACCCCTTTAGTAAATAATACCATTCTTTAAATGGCAAATGTAATCTTGCAAGCTCCTAGATGAGCATAGTAATACTCAGACGTCTTTACAATATTTAAAGTAAACTCGGATCCGAGGTAAAAGTAGATGATCAATATGATCCCTAGTTTTGCAGAAAACCCTTTTGAATATTTTAGTATAAATAATTATGTTATGGGATCCTTTCATATCATTTGTTAATAAAGAGAAGTCATCTTATTACACATTGAAGTGAGTGCATAAATCAGTGAATTACCTTCCCTTGTGTCCTAATAATTAGCTTAATTATTATTCTTAATTGTGTTGAGTTTAATTTCAGTTCGTTACAACGTAGGCAGCCCGTATAATTGGCTAGTGTCAATTATGATGGGTTCCCTGGATTTGTAACGTGGGCAAAACGTTACATCAGTAAACAAGAAGACGTTGCAATCTCTCAAAAACAATTAGTTCTGTTTCTTTCTGTTTCGTTGGGTTTACGATATTGTCACCAAATTTTACTTATTACTCTATGTTTACTTATTAAACATTAAATTTTTGCAAACCATGAGTTTCAAACATTACGTATTTTCAAATTATATTCGGCAATACAATCATTTACAATTCGTATATTACTATCTTATTCTTCACTCCGTAACATATCGTGTACTGAAAACATCGCAATGTAGTGCAGGTAGGCCTACTTGGAATTGAGAATTAGGAATTGGGAAAGAATCTTCAATTTTTGTAATAGAATAATGTATGTGTTTGTCTTAGCGATGACCTCCATGTCCAACGTAAATCTTTGTCAGATAAAGGAAAACCGAAGATTAAGAAGCAGTGCGGAAAGCGGAAAATAAAAAGAAGAGAGTGAAGAAGAAGAAGAAGAAGAAGAAGAAGAAGAAGAAGAAGAAGAAGAAGAAGAAGAAGAATGAGAAGAAGAAGAAGAAGAAGAAGAAGAAGAAGAAGAAGAAGAAGAAGAAGAAGAAGAAGAAGAAGAAGAAGATTATGATGTATTAGTAACAACTGTAAAACCTTAAAAAGAAAGCAAATCTTGTCCGTGCGTGACTCTACGTTTATGAATTACTTAAAGCTTTATATATCAGCAGCGAAACAAAGATAGGACAAAATCTAGAAGGTTTAACTGTTTTATATGTGGCCGAAACCTGTTTCATTACTGTAAAAGTAGCTAAACTGAGAAAGTTTGAAAAATGATAGTAAAGCGAACCTCAGATCTAAAGATAACGTGTTTCATTAACACAGAATATAAACAGTCATGAGACAAAAGAGATTTCTGGCAAAAGACCATAAGTCAGTGTACCGAAATACAACGGATAAGACGGTTTAGCAACATCATGCATTGAAGAACATCTGGACCAGTGATAAGAAAGACAACGAGGAAACTAACATTAATTAAGGTAATAAACCCGATTGTGATGAGTGCTTCTAATATTAGTCCTTCTTTATAATTCTGTACGAATAATAAACGAATGAGGACTTAACAGAGCGAAACGTGTCAGACACATTAGGAAAATATATTAAACAATGTAATAAAAAATGCATGGCATGAAATCACGTTGAAAAATCGCGTCGGAACACTGGCACAGGAGCTCAATTGTAGGGAACGATTATTATTTAATCGAATTAATAACTTCATTAATTATTATTTTTATTATCTTTATATTATCACTATGAACAATTTTTTTAACGTAATATGGGAATATGAAATGTTTTATTTTTCCGCAATATTACGATATGAAATACCTTTTGTGCAATTGTACATTATAAGGACCATTAGGCAAAAAATCAAGTAGCTGATAGACTGAATTTGTGTGAATATTCGAGGGTCATTCAATACGTAAACAAACAGCTGTGGAGCAAAAACTTTTTATTCAATCAATAGAATTTTTTTTTTACTTTTCAACGAAATCTCCAGCAACGTCTATGCACTTGTCCATCTCTTTACAAACTTTTTTGTTCCCTCAGCAAAGAATTCTTTACCTTGATGGCGAAGCCAGTTTTGGACTTTTTCCTTCACGTCTTCATTGCTGTTGAACTTGACACCACGCAAAGTCTCCTTGAGTGGGCCAAACAAGAAAAAGACAGATGGGGCAAGGTCATGGCTATAAGGGGGATGAGGCAGGATCTCCCAACCTAGTTTTTTTATTGTTTCGAGCGTCAGTTTTGCCGTGTGTGGGCGGGCATTATCGTGAAGAAGAATCGCACCTTTCTTCTGCCATCCCGAACATTTCTTCTTCAATGCAGGCTTAACTTTGTTCTCAATAATGTCAGAATAGTATTGACTATTGATGGTACGCTGGTCTTGTAGGTAATCAGAGAAAATTGGGCCTTGGGAGCTCCAAAAGATGGTTAACATCACCTTACCAGCCGATGGCTGGGTTTTGAATTTATTTTTGGCGGGTGAACTGGGATGCTTCCACTCCATGCTTTGTCGCTTTGACTCAGGTTCAAAATAGTGAATCCAAGTTAGTGGTTATAGTGGTTCCAAATCCAAAAATCTTATAACAGAACGCTGTTCTTCGAAAGTACTGTCCTCAAGAGGACACGCCATCGTAAATAAAACTGTATTGGTTATGTTTATGCAATATATTATTGAACAGCTGTTCAAAACTCACAACGACGTTGCCAGGTAACACTCCTGAAAGTTTCAATCAGCTGCTACAATTAATTTCTTTTCTACAACTGTTTGTCTGTTTACTTATTGAATGACCCTCGTATTTATCTGCATATGCCATAACAAGATGAAACACTTTCGTTAATGTTATAGGCAGGTCAACTGTTCTGTGTTGTTTTTCATGAAGAAATGGCAGAAGGATCTTATACAAACACTGAAGATGACATTCCTTGCACAATGAGAGTTGTAGATGCAATTATATTGAGAAATAATTAATTAAAGACAAATGTTTTAAGCAAACTCAGTAAAATAAGGGAACACGTCATATACGATCTTAATAATCAATGACAGATTACATCGTATACGTACAAGCCGGATAGTAACAGACGTTCGGGGCTACAGAGAAGGCTTTGGTTACACAAATAGTGTAACACATTATGTATTGAATGAGTTTGTTTGTAGGAGACAAATGTAAAGAATACCTTACACTATATTGCACCCCTTCATATTTGTTTCTATTTTAACATTAAATTCTCTCCTTTCGTTATAACTGGTGTTACAGGTTTCAGAGTTCTAACTACATGGGAGAAGTTCTGAAATAATTAAAAACTGTTTCTATAAGCACAAAAGCAGAAACTACGGCAATTGGAAGTATACAAAAATAAAACCACAAATCATAGGAAGCCCAAAAGTAATGAAACATAGAAAGGAAAATAAGTGGTATCATCTTACGAAAGTTAAAAGCTAATTGGCGATAAACAGATGTAAGGCACAAGGTTGAGATCGCGCCGTCATAAGGATGCAATCTTTTCCGGTATCACAGGATTGGATTACCGTCGTTCAACTCCACACGTACATAATTGGGAGCTCTCACGTAAGTGCCAATCTACCAGAAAACGCCTTTCCTAAACGATCTTGTATAAAATCAATACCTCAAAGTAAAATTGAGCGTTACGGTATCAAACAAATTAACATTACGTAATTACGATACGTTAGAAAAAGGAGACAAATTTGAAATCATATAACAGAAGTTGTCATGTAGGTCCAAGTTAATATATAGAGTAAACAGCTTAGAGTTATATCGGTAATAGATTAGAGAGATAGGTTTGACAAAGGAACTGGACATTCTCTGTATGAAATAAAAAAGCCAAGCCAGCATAGAGGTTCCTCAGGAGAAGTAATTTAGTAACAATAAGTTATATTATCGTCTAACAAATTCCATATACTGGGAAAACGAGAGAGTCGGAGGCAAGCTGTTGAATCTAAATGAATAAAAATAAAGATCAGTACTTAAATAATCATCTTTAACTTCTAACTTTACAAGACTGAACGCACAGTTGCCAGTTCCGGCTTTACCATCATATCCTTCGTCTGCCAATACTTCGTCTTTTCAAAATATGATACATTTAGTCTTCGGCAGGATTCTGTTTGAGGATAGTGCATCTTACGTTGTACCGAGCTACTCCTGTGCTTCGATGTTTTCATAATTCTTGTTTTCGTTACTTACATGCACGCGAGTCTTGTGAAACCATTTTACTGGCCGGTGGAATTCCATTTCTGAGGGTACCTTCAGCCTGACTTTCGTTTCTACAGGTCCATAATTCAGGTCCGTCAAAAAAATTAGGGCCCGCCATTACTCTACAAACTTGGAATTTCGTCCGCGTTTCTCCTGCTTTACATTTTAGAGTTTGTCGTATCTAGCCAAATGTCCTCTAATTTCTTTTCGTCTTATTAAAAGTGTTTCTTTTTGATACGATTTATCGTACACTAGATAAAGTGATCCACCTGCTATATCATTCGATTGTCAGTTATTGCTTTGGGGCATATCGATAATGAGAATAAAACACTATTATGACGATAACGGGGAAGAGAGAGAGAGAGAGAGAGAGAGAGAGAGAGAGAGAGAGAGAGAGAGAGAGAGAGAGAGGAGAGAATGAATAAGCACATGAGAGGGGTAGAGAGAGAACTTGTTCAGGGTTTCATTAACGCTAAAATATTCTTGGAGCTCATAAATGTCATCGTCTATTTTTCTACTGATGTTAAATTAGATCACTCAGTGATTCGATCTGTAGCCAGAAAACTGCAATTCGTCTTTACCATCTGGGTTTGCCTGTACTCTTCTTGCATGCTCTTCATGCTGACTGATATGAATACGTGAAGAAACCATTTATTGACATATGCAAATGTGTGTGTGTGTGTGTGTGTGTGTGTGTGTGTGTGTGTGTGTGTGTGTGTGTGTGTGTGTGTGTGTGTGTGTGTGTGTGTGTGTGTGTGTGTGTGTGTGTGTGTGTGTGTGTGTGTGTGTGTGTGTGTGTGTGTGTGTGTGTGTGTGTGTGTGTGTGTGTGTGTGTGTGTGTGTGTGTGTGTGTGTGTGTGTGTGTGTGTGTGTGATTAAAGTTCACTTAGTCCGCTCAACGTATCCTTGATCTAATTATGTTATTTCAAGATTATGTTAAGTACACAACTTTGCACAATATATGCGTATTTTAATAATATTGTATGGCAGATATTAATAAGACAGTCAGCTCAGTAAGTAAAGTAAACTTTATGTATTACTCAAGGTAATCTTAACCTTGTTGACGTATTTAGTCTTTGCTGAGTATGTTGTTAGTACAACAATATTACTACAGTAACGAAATCAGATTAACGAGAATCTATGTCAGACTACTGTTCAGATATGATGCAAAAGCTTCGTGTTGGTTTTCTCCGGGAAATGTCCACGATGGGTCAAAGGTCATTCTCTGACTTGCTGACCAATCTGTGTCTTGTTATTGCACGTAATAAGATAACGCTGTTATCGAGCAGCGGGCTGGGAATAAAGTCGTGTCCTCTCATGACCCCGTCTTATGGTGCTCAAGTGTGTAACAATGTCCAGTCAAACTGAAATCAAGTTAACTAATGTTACTGTTAGTTATGAAGTAAGCATACTGTACCCTTGTGTACATTATTGTATAGATGTTCTAGTCTATTGTGAATAACAAACATTAAAATCAATGTCAAATGAAGCAGTGTAGATTTTATAAACCCAATTGAACAAAACTATACTCAAAAAAAGGTACTCAAAAAACATAAAAAATGTTTATTATTTTTGTGTGTGTGTATGTGTTAATATAAAAATAAGTAGTCAGCAAAACTAGTTTTGAAGAGAAATAAAGAAGGTAGGCTACATTAAGCATTTTCAATTGAATTTGAGTGCTGACTTTTGGGACGCAATCTTTATAAGTCGACTTCATGTTGCTTCTGTAAAACTCAGTTAAATTCAATGCTAAACAAGGAGCAGGGGGCTATTTCAACGAGGCATACTATTTTTAGCTTATAAATAACGCTTCCTTTCATATGAAATTTTTTAACATTCCTGGTGACTGAAACATAATTTCATTTTATTTTATATCCTTCAGTAACATAACAACATTGAATTGAATGCGCAACAATGTTCATGGCAATTTATTTGGGGATCAGTCACCGGGTGTAAGATTTGGTAGTTTCAGCAAAACATAACTTAACATTTTAGCACAATAATATTTTACGTAACTTAGCACTTTAGTTGGTTACGACACTCTTTACTGTGAATTTAGTTACAATATTAGTGCATTACAGTATTGCATAACCTGATGTTCCTTACCGTATGTATAACAGTCAGTATAATTAGCGTTGCAGTCAAGGTTACTCAATCGCGTGCGTTCTACAAATCTGTAGAAGTTTCTGGCAATTTCTGTCGTTTTATATCAGTTTATCTGCGGTCCTACATAACTGATGAGTTGTTTTGAAGAGAAGAGAAACAAGTTTTTTTAATATGATTTCTGGAGATCGTACAATAATAAATTAGAGAATCAAACACCAGAAGTAAAAGATATTAGTTATACTTATATTGTAAGAAACAATATTAATGGTAGCTAGACTTATAGATAACCTTTGCCTTGAACGTTTTTTGTGATTACAGATTTTTAGTAATAGTAAGCTCCCTCAGTTGCAGACGTCGCTCGCTATTTTGAACAGATACGTTTATTATTAGACAAATTTCAGTATTAGATAATTTTTGGTTACCAGAAAAATGACAAAACCCGTGAATACGTAGCTATTTTTTGTAGTAAAATAACAATTGAAATGCAAACAGTCGTACAATAAACACTAACAATTCTAAACTACTGCATTCTTTTTAGTCTTTAACAATAGTGCCTGAATTTTAAATAATTTAGTCCTAACACTAAAGTTTCTATATGTTTTCATAGATATCTGTAGACTACAAGCTATATCTAATACTTTTTTACAAATATACATTTACTAATAAAAATATATAAAGGGATTTGTAATCATAGCTTACAAATATTTTGAATTCGATTAAAAATTTGTAAAGAACCTTGCGAGATATTAATCAAATATTTTGAATGTATCAAAAATTTGTAAGGAACGTTGCGAGATATAGACTAAATTCTATCATATTAATAAAGATACCCCGTTTGTATTTTGAATACAGTTTTTTACAACATGATCCAGCATATAGACATTTACAATTTTCTTAAGATTTTAAGTTTGTTTCTGGCTTGTGATGTCTATAAATGTAAAAACATTCGTAGTAAACGCTACATTTGAATTTCGGGTTATAATTCTCTTTAGTCTGACTCAACGGTTGGATTCTTATAATTTTGAAAAACCTTTTTGATGTCTTTTTTGGACCTAATGTCCTTAAATTTTGAAATTTTCAAAACTGAACACTATATTCAGATTCTACCTCCTCAATTTGATACCCACCTGGATTTTTGCGTTTTTTACAATTTTAACCCTCCTACATTTATACCTCCTGGTCGTCTTTTAGGCGTGATCAATTTCAAAAACAAACTGATCTGTTGGGTAAAAGTGTGTACATGTATTCCAAGTTTTACAACATTCAGTTGATGCACTCAAAGCTTGTGGTGACGTATCCCCAACTAGACAGATAAACAGACTAATTCCAAACGGTTGAGATAAAACTGAAAACACTCTTCCCCTGTTGAATTACAACTTGACTGTAAATTAATTTGGTAGTTACGGTTTGTTAATTATTTAACATACAGAACTACGTAAACAAAGTTTAATAAACCTCACTACACTTCCAGGTGATATTATTGTGTATAAAGTTTAACTGTATAGAGTATTAGGTTTAACAATGTTTCGCGCGTCACGAATACTTTATTTGCAAGTCAAACGCACACGTTGTTAAGTAACCACGGTTATGGAGATAATTGAAAAGAGAGAGAGAGAGAGAGAGAGAGAGAGAGAGAGAGAGAGAGAGAGAGAGAGAGAGAGAGAGAGAGAGAGTGAGAGAGTTAGGAAAGTGAGAGGGTGTAGAGGGAAAACTTATAAGGAATTGAAGTGGTATGCGTGGTTTCATCAGCCCCAAAATCTATTGCAAATGTTGTCGTCACCCCAGCAAGCATTGTCAGCATCAACATTAGCAAAACTAAATCTGCTCAATCAACTAAATTAGAAGCATGTTACCGACCGCATATTCTCTACAGGTCTTCCGTTTAAATTTCTCAATTGCCGTGTTGCATGGTAGTGTGACATATTGCGATAACGTAGTATTCTGATAATGTGACAGTGTGAAGTATAACGACAAAATGTCGTATACATGAAGTTTCACTTACCAGCGGCATACTGATATTACACTTTATTGTAACTAGGAGTGTCACTGACACAAATGGGCGGAGCATTTGATATTCGTAATAATTTATTTATCAATATTTTTACAATCAACCGTCTTTGATCCGTTAGATAAATAGATTCGTAATAATTTATTTATCAATATTCTTACAATCAACAAAATATATACACTTTTATGATACACACTTTTTATTGAATACACTACATTAGAGTACAATATACATTAATTGTCATTAGACATATTCCACAACCTTTGCAACTAATCTCTACAATCAACCATTGATGGACTTCTATTAATTTTTAGCAGTCTATCAAAATTAAACGCCGGTTTTAATAATAATCCTTCTAATGTTTTCACTCTTTAAAGAACAACATACGTTAATCCAACCTGAAATTCATTGTCTTCTAAATTAACAATTGCTTTATCTAATGTTATCCCTTGCGATCTATGTATACTAACAGCATATGCTAACATTAACGGAAATTGTTTGCGAGTACAAGAAATTTCATTTTTCTTGAAAGATGCAACTACTGGTACAATGGGTAGTGAATTCTCGTACAGAACTGGTCCTGTATATTTTTCGAAAGATACGAGTATACATATTGGCAAGTGATCAGCTGCCAGGTCATATATAATATCAGTTACTGTCCCAACTGAACCGTTGGCTAGTCTGTTTGTGACCCAAAAATTTCTTCTAAGGATAACTCGACCACCATTACATAAACGTAATTGGGAAAATAATCATTGAACATCGTCCGATTTTGCTGGAGAGGCTTCTGGCCAATTATGGATTGCATTGACTAGGGCCACGAGTTGTTTTTGATTTCTAGTTTTTCATAATTAAAGCGTTCGAATTCATCATTTTTCGACATTATACACAGTATCTTTGAAATTGTCCCCGATATTGTTTACATAAAATCTTTTAGATAGGAGCTGATAATCTTCTTCAGTGACTGTTCCATTTGCGACTCTATTTAAAGTCTCTCTGAAATTGTTTTGATCATCACCTTGCTGTCTCATAATCTCCGTTAAAAAGAAAACTTGTTTGAACTGTTTATATAAAAGATTCGATTGAATGGTCTGAACATTATTACCAATATTGTAAAGACTCCTGTCACAAACCGGTGGAAGTTGGCACCAATCACCGACTAAATACACGCAAAGGCCACCAAAAGGAACAGCTGAAGGAGACTGCTTTGCTTGTTTGAGTCGCATATCCACTTTGAAAAACAAATTCAAACCCAAAATACTGGCTTCATCAATAATACCGAACCTCAAATCTTTTAATTTTTCTTCAAAAGCAATTTTGGATTCACCTTCTAAATCTTTGAAAGTTCCTTCCCCTTCTCTTTGAAGCATTTATTCTTAGAGCTGAATGAATAGTTTGACCAGCAATATTGTTAGCTGCCACACCAGTAGGAACCATTAAAAGAGTTGCATCGCAGCCAAAATATAAATTAATTCTCCTAACCAGTTCATTAATTACACAGCTTTTACCAGTTCCAGCTTTTTCCTGAATAATTGCAAGTCTTTGATTGCAATCATCATAGTCATTTAGCTGATATTCTAAGAAAGATAATATCTTATTTTGTTGGTCATTGAAAACATTGTATGATTCATGAGAATCATACTTTGAATCATACTGATTCCCAAAAGTTTCTCGATTCCTTTTGATGAAAGAAGTTTTATTCTTTATGTCTGGATATTCGCAATATGCTGCTTCCCAATTACGAAGTAAATCGATATCACGATTACCTAGACCAACATGAGTTGGTAGTGCATTAGGCATTACTGCTGCTACAGGCATCCAGTCTCTGTCGTCAAAAATATCAAACTCGTTATTATTATCCTGATAAATTTCAATTTCTTATGTAATTAAAGAAAACTGTTCGTGAAGCTGTCCAAAATTTTGTCGGGTATAAGCCATGAACCATGTTTCATCTGTACTTTTCAAGTCTTCTTCATTACGCCAATGCTTATGTAAAATCAACTTTTGTTTACAATATAATTCAGTACTGACTGCATTGTTATTGTTGTTTACTTTAGGGAAAACTTGTACAATTCTTTCTTTTCTGTTTGTGCTAATTGAATTATTTCTTCCCTTAGAAATCTTTTAGCAAAATCGGATAATGTTATTTCTTTCATGTCTAGTGGTCTACTACTATAAAACTGAATGAATTAATTACTGTCATTTTCATTATTGGTTCCATTAATTGCAATATACTCTTCTATTGTTATGACAAGTACTCTAAAAGTTCTGTTACATTGATATAATGGAATTCCATGGAGTAAATGACATATTTCGCAAGCCCCTATGTCTCTTGCTCTGATCACACTTATCATCAAACTTGTATATGCTCGAGGAGATTCTTCATCCGGGGCTCTCGATTCAACGATTTCTTGAAACATTTCCGTCAAATTTTTCGAAGCAGGTTCTCACTTTGAAGCATATTTGGATACTTATTCAACCACCTGATATAAGGAGATGATTATACTAAAATCAGTATTTGCTCTCCATGTTTGTGCGATGACAGGATTATACTGAATCAGGAGTTTATCAGTACAACCCAACCCATGAGTCGTGCCAGACCAGCCCACCAAAGATCAGCTGCACTTAAAGTAAAACAACCAGTAGGAAGATTATCACACTACTCAATCATTGATTTAAGTTCACCCCTTCGTTGAATCCAGTAAGATTTTGATCCTCTTCTTTTTCCACACCAATAATATAAACTTCTTATTATCTGAGGATTACTCGACAGCGTGTTTCTCAGTTGCTGTATTGTTCCTTTGAAATGAGATTTTCTAGCAAATATTGTCCCTCGTTGAATAGCTTGATGACGCTGAACAGTGTTCAATGGAAAAAATCTGAACCTAGGATCTTGTGCAAAATTCGCTCTTTATATTGCATAAAAAATTTAAAATATTCAAGTTCTGTAAGTTTCATACTACTTGCTCGAGTATTATCTTTTAATTCAGCAGATCCGTAAGGTAGTAAAGCGGGAAATGCCATGCTTACATATCCTTTGCACGAGAATTCATTTATGATATCAGTATCTTGTGGCCATGGAATTACATCATTCACTGCAGATTGGAGTCGATCAAATTCTGTGATTCTAATATTCTCCGGGATCATATTTTCATAAATTTCTTCAGAAAAGTTCTCTTCATCTGTATTCACCTCAGGTAAATCAACATAATTAAAAAACTTTTCTGACATGTTTATAGTCAATTGTGCTCTGCCTTTCCCTAGCAGGTCTTCACACGTCAGCCCTCTGTGGTTAGTATTTCTGTTCCTGACTTTTATCGTATCATGCATTGTATGGAATCTTTCCATAATCCGGTGCCTGCCCCATTCTCTCTTCTTCACGCCACTTTCAGTCTCTCCAGCCATTTCTTGTCGTTACACTCTTAGCATCTGTCTTCTTTCACCAACTCCTTGCTCCACTTACTCATGCCACATCACATCAACTTTTGTGTGTGGCTGTGATGGGACACTGAGATGACAGAAAATAATGACGATTATGAGGCTATTAGGGGAAGAGTCGATACATCAGGAGACCGACTGAGGAAATGTAGTGTCTATGGCAAAGCAGCAATAGTCGTGGTTGCAAGAACAAGGAAATTGCAGTGGCTAGACCATATAGAGAAGATGAAAGAGTATCTTGTCGTCGGGTAGTGACGAGATTATCCATGTGGAGGACAAAATACAGGAAAAAGTAAGGGAGATGTGGGTGACGGGACGCTGCGTTGGAGAAAATTAAAGAGAAAGGTATCAAAGATTAGAGATGCACACTTTATCCAAAAAGATATAAGCTATATTGCAATGATACTTATAGGTTGCATAGATAAATTGTATTCTGTTATAGTGGAGGTTAACATTTATTAAAAATTAAATAAGATGAGTTCTCTTACATTGTCAGTAATAATCTTATATAAATAAAATTAAATTATTGTCTTCGGTTTATAAAAACAATAGCTAAAGTGTTTTAAATGATTTTTAAATGTTTATAACGGTTGGGTGTTGTTAAATGTATGAATTCCACACGTAACTCCTTTTGCTTGAGTACGTTGATCCTGAATGCGGCGTCTCTGCAATTCTGTATGCGTTCACTTCACTTCCCACATCAACTCGTTCAACCCGAGAAATATTTAATTAATTATATCATCTCAGGGCTCGTTTTTACGGGGTAAGTTCAAGTGTGCGGAATCCTGTACGACACCTAACTTCACATAATCACAACTATACGGACTTGAATTCAAACTTAATTCCGTTACATGTATGTAAGAAGGGTCGGTTCATGAGTGCCTTGGAGGAGTTCGAAATTTATAGTGCATACGCCGACCCAAGCAGTCGCGATTGCGTGTTGAATGATCAACTAAACTTTGCTTCAAACCACTTGTACGATACGGCCTTGAAACTGCTCGCCGGTACTGAGATAAGTTAGCGACCGCTCAGTGGAAAATTGAACGTGAACGGGTGCGCACCCTACTTCCGCGCGCTGTTTGTATGCAAAGATTTTTGACATTTTATATCATGTGACGACGTCGTTAAGAGTGATAGTTTATTTTAATATACATCTGATGATGGAGCATAAGCTCTGAAACGCGTAATGGAAAAATTATAAGAAGTCACAAGGAGGACAAAATAAGGTAAATTTAGTTATTAATTCGTACAAGTGACTTGGATACCGCATTTAACATGGATATTAAAATATTTAAAAGCTCTGGGTCGGCTTTGCGCAAAAACGTTAGATCATATCCGATCTTTATCTACAAAATTTGTTGACTTCGTTAAAATGTTCAACATTTAAAACTGTATAAAAACCATATAGAAACATGTTGATTTATTCATTTGACATTAGAAAGGGTCAAATATGATTTATAATCTGTCAAAGTTTTATTTCGAAACGTAAACAAATAACGGAGTTATTTTCTATAATTTAATTTATTTCCACACACGCAAACTCTCTCACTAGAGATGAACATATATGGATACAGAAACAAATTATGAACAATATGGTGTGTCTCACTCCACAATCCTAAATATAATACAATACTTATGCCTTATTAACAAAGTTGAACTCACTTAATGTCTGTACATGCTTACACGCATGATTCTACTCAGGGATTCCATAATATTTCTTTCTAATCCTTTAGCAATGTTTCGATGCAACACAACACACACACACACACACACACACACACA
The DNA here is from genome assembly GCA_034769895.1 of Magicicada septendecula. Taxonomy (NCBI): domain Eukaryota; kingdom Metazoa; phylum Arthropoda; class Insecta; order Hemiptera; family Cicadidae; genus Magicicada; species Magicicada septendecula. The sequence goes on from JAWRYS010001895.1 coordinate 71,741, forward strand.
CACACACACTGTACACCGTGGCCTGCATTCGACGCACTGTAGAAAGATATATATATATATATATACACTTAGCGCCGCATAATTTCTTCATCAAACCCCAATTTTTACCCAGGGTATCTAAAACAAATTTGACGAATTTGTATAAGTACATTTTTAGGTGATGAAGTTACTTTGCCCAAGTTATGGTGTGTCAGCGTATGAAAAACTTATACAAATTTTTATACATCGTATTTCTGCTGTACGCTGAAGCCAGACAACCTGTTCGATATATACAAATGTATATAATGAAATATGGGTAGTTAGTCGGCCATATTGGCATTCGTAATAATTATTCTATAAAATTTGTAACATGTGTAAAAAAGACAGACACTACAGAGGGAAGTGTGTTTTTATTCTGTTTAGTAGGTATAACGAAATATTGCGACCGGCCATTAGTTTAGTTGTTGACCGGCTATTAGTTTAGTTGGCGCTGTGAGGTAATTTGTTTTCGTTTGTTAAGGTGTGTGGGACAGAATTTTTTGTTCGTATTGTAGTGTTTGCGATTGCAAGTCGAAGTAAAAAGATGTTACTATAGTAAAGATGTATGTGTGTTTTTATTCTGTTTAGTTGGTATAACGAAATATTGCGACCTGCCATATTTATTCTGGGTAGTTTAGTCGGCGCTGTGCGGTAATTTGTTTTCGTTTGTTAAGGTGTGTGGGACAGAATTTTGTTATTCGTATGAAGTGTTTGCGATTGCAAGTCGAAGTAAAAATATGTTGGAGGCGCTAGGAATAATAATGAAAGGTAAGATGATCATTTATTTAGTGTATGTTGTCCGTTGTTTGTAGGAAATTAGCTGTGTTAGGTTATGTATGAATGTCTCGATTACTTTGGGTCTGTAACACTAGGCCTACCTGTTATAGACCCAACTATACATAATATCACTGTGTTCTGTCCAAAATTTAATAATGGAGCAAATTAGCATTCTAATTTAATTAATACAATATACCTAGGCTAACACCATGCGTTCTTATGGGAGTAAAAATTTAATTTTTTGTCTCCGTAAATAGGTTCGACCGCCGTTTAAAATTATTTTTCTCGTGTTTATATAACATAGAAGAATATAATAAAAATATATCAGCGCAATATCAGCATTGATGAGAATCTTCATAATTACCCAAGGGGTAATTAACTCATTTTAAAAAAAAAAGTCCCTGTAAGGCACTGACTGCAATTTAATTAAATAATTTTTCTTTATTATAGATACTCCTGTAAGTCTGACAATTACTACTCTAGCCTACCTATATTTGTGTAATGTATCCAATTTGTAAGTCATTTTATTCGTAAAATGTCGTCCTACCTAACACAAGATGATAGGCCTTACCATAATATATTTAATTTGAACTCTGCTCGTATTTAACTAGTTACATATTTTATTTAATTCTTCAGTCCAGCTATATTACTCTAAATATACTTCCAAATTCAGCATTTTTCAGAGAAACGTAATTACTTGATAATTATGATAATTACCGTTATGACTTAACGGTAGAAAGTTAAGGTTAATTTTAAGACCTAATATAACAAAATTTATAATATAGGCCTATGTGTACTATATCCTCACTGAAGCAAACTGTTGTAATTGTTTGTACACATAGTTACTTTCATACCATTGAGTCCATTAAATTGTAATATATTTGTCATAAAAATTTTGTTTTAACACAGCTCTGCTTTAAAAATTAAGGGCTAATATTTGTCAGGTAAAAGAAAAATTGAAAAGAGAATTTGACCTGTGGCTTCTTTAATTTTTGACTTAAACATGCATTTTAATCTCCATTAAATATTTTAATAAAATTGTGCTGTTTTTAAATTTTATAATATTAACTTGCAGACAGAAAAGGTTTTGCTGGTGACTAAAGAAAGCATCGTTCTTTTATCTTATGTAAAATTTATTATTGCATGCAAGTCTGATTAAAGCTCACTAAACTAAAATTATCACTGCTTACAGCAGCAGGTTCTTAAACCCGATAATTGATGTAGGCCTATAGTGTTATTTTTATTTAATTTCTTATTATCTGTATTTATAATCTGTAACTTAATGTGTAGAATTGTATTTATATTGTTTAACCTCCTAAATGATACTCAACTAATATCACATGAAATTTTAAAAAATTAGTATCTTAATATTCTAAAATATTTTATGGGGTGTGTTATACTTAATAGTAGATTTAAATGATACAGAGTATGGATGAATTATCCGTAATGTATTTGCTATTTATAATACCGTTATAATCAGGATTATATTATTCAATGTTAATCATTTGAACAGTTTTTGTTTTTCGAGTTTGTATGATTATATTAGAAATCTTTTTCAGGAATCTTCAGTGCAGGGATGTAACCAAGCAATAGTGACTTGAGTTCATTTAAATTAAAATAGATTACTATAAAATAACTACTAGAATATGCTGTAAATTTAATTTTTTTTTAGAAATTTACACAAAATCCATTAACTTTTTGTAAATTCATAGTGCTAACCTACAAATATTGTGCTAGGTTAAGAAAATAAATTATTCTCTTAATTATTAACTTAGTGAAAAATTATGTATGAGTTTTGTAATGATCTTTCAGGTTTCTCCTTAACTTTCCAGAATTGACTGGGAAAAAATGACTATTATTGCACCATCAGTAGTATCGACATCAGATGATATTGATGTGGAAAACATATGAAGTGGAGAAGGTAATATAATAAAAGCAATTTAGCCTATAGATAATTTAAAATTTGTTTTTCTGTTTGTGAATTTTGTAACATTAGCATATTTGATTTAATGTTTGTTTCATATGTAGTGTTAGGTTTACCTAAATTATCTTTACTTGACAAACTAGACTTGTATAGGTACTTTAAATCAATTAAGAAAATCAGCTTTGAATGTAGCACAATTAATTCATACCATATTTCATTAATGTTTTGTTTTCAAAGCATTTTTTTGTTTGGGTGTTAGCCTATTTAATTTGTGTTATGGCAAAGTTAATTTTCTGCATCAGGAATGTCCTATTTCATTGAGCAAGCTTTATAGGAGATTTTGAAGTTTGTGATAAAATAGCCATTAATGATTGTTTTGTCTTGTTAATGACAACAATATAAAGTTATTAACAGTCCCATTTACATTTTAAATGAGAAAATTTAGTAACATAGTAGTTGGAATCATTTTTAATTAGTAGTATTATGTGTCAATGCTTTCAAATCAGGGGCTTCCTTTGGAAAGTATAATCATATGATAATTTTAAGATAAGTATTGTTAGAAGCTCTAAATAAGTTTGTTTATATTATTTTTTATATAAAGAGTTTTGGAAGCTGCTGGAAAACAAAAGTTCTTAATAAATTACATAATTAGTTTAATAACATTATTTCCATTAAATTGCAATTATTTCATTTAGTAATTTGCACTTTCGTTGATACTGGCAATGATAATTATTTTTCTCTGTTAGCTAAAATTCTTTCTTTGTTACAGAGTCCATTGTTGTAGAAGCTCTTATATCGCCAGATGATTTTGCAAAATTTATAAGTTTGGAGGTAAATTTCTCCTTATAGAACTGCTGTATTCTTATATAGTTATCTCTCTCTGACCTCTATTTTGCACTGTGAGGTGTACACTTATTTCCATTCTTATTTGGTATTCTTTTATCTCTTTCTACTATTATTTAGTTACAATAGTTTAATCATAGTAGTCTCTTTATAATTGGTTTAGTGTTTTTTGTACACTGGTCTGTCCCTTAGTGTATATCATTGACTAACAATACTTACACGTGGTGTCACATGACAGGTGTTCTTAATTACGATTATAATACATTATGTCCTTTCTTATAATATTCTTATACTATTACAATAGTGGCATTACACCTTACTTGTGGTATAGACATTAACCTTTTACTTCTATTTGGTATTATAAAGTGGTTTTGTTCACGTTTTACTTAGTGAATCCCCTTTTGGTCGGTTTGGTTCACTTTACTTACTTCAATTCTTATTTAAAATCCATTTTGGGTATCTTATATTGGTACCTGTAGAAAGCTTATCATTTCTTCTTGGTTTAAGGCACAAAACATTTTGGTTTAGGTAGGCTTTTCCTACTGATAGATGTGAATTTAGGTGAAATTTGTACCAACAATGTGTATGTTAGGTTGATACAAATTTACATTCTTTTAACCTTATTTTCTCAAGTTTGGTTTTATTAATGATAACTAATAACTCTTTAGTTATTGCCTTTTCTTATCTTACATGATTGTTTGACTATTTGAGTAATATTTGTTATTATTATGAGACAATTTTAAAACTTCTTTATGTTACATGGGTGCTATGCATAACATGTTACTATGCTTTTATTCACAGCTTCTATTCAGTTAACAGTATAGTTACTTTCATTCTTTTATAACATATCTTGTCCTATACATTTATAATATTATCTGTTGTATATTGGTCATCTCAGTTAGTCAGTTCTTGTCCATCTCTTCAATCTGTAAGTTGTTCAGTCATTGCATATACGGGTAAGATGTTCTATAGTTGACTGGCTCTTGGAATCTATATTTTATGCCATGGTTGTTAGGTGTCTTTCTCGTAGTATGTTTCTTCCTTGTCTTCATTGGTTCCTTACTGACCGAAAACTATTGGGTTGTTGGTTCCTGTGGTACAATCATTGTTCGGTGCATCTTCTTTTTCTTATAATGTTATTTCACTTGTTAGTTACCATTAGTTTTATTAACTCTTATTGTTGTCAGTTTATCCTTGGTGATGAGTAGCTCATGTAGTTTCATGCTTGGCCTTTTAGAAGAAACACTTGGTTTGTCTCTTTCACTCAATTATTGACATGTGTTAATATTTTGGGTTACTGAAATATTTGGGCTCATATGTCCCGTAACAATATTAACTGGTTGTAGGCATATAAACTTATACACTGTTGTGAGAATTGTACAAAAGTACCTTTAAGCTAATTTCAAAACACAACATTTCAGAATTAATCACATTTTTTTCACTTTATAGGCTATGTCACACCAAAAGAAAATGTACAGGTCACTTTCAACAACAGTTGACAACAGCTGACTGAATATTATCCGATGACAAAATACTAAACAGATGGGAGATAGTCACACCAACCAACCATTTTGTATATAGTCTTTAAAATGAGATTTTTTTGCTTGTACACGGAAAACCTGGATCACTGTATTAAGATATATATTTTAGATATGTAGGTCAATTTATTAATTTTGAGCTATTAATTTAGCTAGTGCTAAGCTTTAAAACACAGTTATTTGTATGAAAGAAAAGTACAATTTTGTAGGCCAAGTAATAAATCCAACTATGATTCTGAAAAATTGTCACGGGTAGGAAAATAAAAATAATAATAATTCACCGATCTGAATGACGTTTTACAGAATCGTGATAAACATAAAATTACTTTTGATAGTGATCCCATGCTCATCCCAAGTTGAAACTTTCAGAATATGTAGAGGAAAACAATATCTTTCACATATATTTTTTCGAGAATTTTAAAAATACAGTTTTTCAAAATTCAGTAAATGCAATAATGATGTGTTTATAAAAAATATATATTTTTTCAACTAATTATGTTTTATATCATATGAAAGCCCTTTAAAAGAGCTTTCAAATGAACTCGATGTCATTGTTCTAGCTTAATTAGAACACAAGTTGTGAACAAATCAATATTGTTGCGCAAGTCAAAAATTTTATTTTTTTTTTCATTTTTGAGCACCCATTACTCAGTAACCTTTCGTCAGAAAAATGTGAAAAAATTGATTTGTGTTACTATTTATGAATACTACATGCATACTTAATTTCAAATAAATCTAAGAGGGTCAGGTTGTAGCACTTGTTGATTTGACACGGAATATCTCTTAAATGTAACTTGAAGTTTTCATTTTGTTGTAAACATACCAGTCTGGTTTTTCTATTTATAGTTTATGCTATTTTTTTTTTAATAATTTGAACTAATTGAACCCCTAATCAATCCTACACTCCCTCGCAGAAAAACCTATATTTAGTTCATTTATATTGTCATCTGAGTTTAGTTATGTTTGATGTAATAAATAAAATGTGTATTTCATCAAAGGTGTTTTCACTTTTTGTAATTATGTTCTTGTAAATAAATATTCTATGTACTTTATTAATGTAATCTTATAGTTACTGATAAAGTAACAAAGCCCAAATGTCTGTGTGGTATTTTTGTTGTAATAATATTTGTCTGATATGTATTATTTTTGCAATGTTTTTATGTATCTTCTCTGAAGAAATAATTTGTTCATTATCCTTAATATTTATTAATTATTGATACCTTAGAATTGAAACTGTTTTGTATAAATTTTGTAATAAAAATCAATGTACTTGTAAGTCATTTTTTATCACTAACCTATTGAAAATAACACATTCCTTGTGCAATGCAAGTAGGCCTACCAAATACCTACCAAAAATGTATATCCCCAATTTTTGATAGAATATTTGATTTTTGTTGCCATCAGAATTTCACTTTGATTTTACTTTCATGTTCCATAAGGAAATGGAAGTATGGTGATGGCAAAAAAAATCGTGTTAGAGATTTTTGCAGATTCTGATTATACTACCCTCAAAACATGAAAAAAAGTAATTTTTCGAAAAGTGTCTGTGTGTCTATCTAGATTTTTTATGGCAAACGATAAGAGCCGCAAATTCAAACAGAATCAAATAATTTTTTGCATACAGCCCTGAATTGTAGAGTATTCAAGACCTATTGTTTTTTGTGAAGATCGGTTAAGATAAAGGGGTAGTTTACCTGCAATATTTTATGTTGTAACAAGAGAAATTTTTTCATGACGAACGATAACTGCCGTAAATTCAAACAGAATCAGATATTTTTTTACATATGTGCCCGAGTTATAGAGGACTCAAGGCCTATTGATTTTGGTGAAGATCGGTTACGGGGAAAGGGTAGTTTACCTGAAACATTTTTTTGTTGTAACGTAATAGTTTACCTGATAATTTTTTGTATATATGTACTACGTTATTGACAACAAAGAAGCAGTTTGTTTTTAAAATTCCTTCCCGGCCTGTTTGGCCGTAGACCAATGTTTTCTGCAAAACCAGACGTTTCGCCAGTGCCATCGACTTCCATCATCAGTGAAAATCAAGTGCGATAACGTGAGGTGGTATACGTTAGTGCCCACAGCAAGTGGCTGAAGCAGTAAGTAGAAAGAAGTAGTTTCAATGGAAATATTTCATTTCGAAAATGATTTTAAATATAAATCTTAGAACATGGAAGTCGTGTATGATTCTCCATACCAATATTTTGTTCTTAAGTGTGCTATTAAGTATTAGGAATCTTCTCCATGTCAAGGTATAGGATTACAGCCTGTTTTGCCTTCACTGAAGGCATCTCTTTTCCTTGCCCTACCTATATCTCGTCTTCCCTGAGGTCTGTATCTTATTACTTGTTTAGGTAGTCCCATGTTTTCCATTCTCTTGATATCCTGCCTCTATTTTATTTGTCCTTCCCTTATTCTGCCGGCTATAGAATATACATTTTACTTGGTTCTTATATTTTCATTTCATATTTGATATCTAAGGGTTTGTATTATGAATACTCGACACAATATTTTTCTTGTTAGATTCGAAGTTTTAAGTAATTTTCTCTTAAAAAGTGTGTATGAACATTTTAGCACGACGAGATTGTCTGTTTTATTATTATTCTTAACGTTTTGGTTTTTATTATTAATTTTTGGTTTATTGATTTATTCTACCCAATTCAATCTATTATTGAATCCGATATGAATAAATCGGTTTACTTACTCTTTGACATCGTTTATTAATTTTGTTTAAATAGTTTAGAATGTTTTTTGTTCCATTTCATGAGTTCGATTCTGAAGAAGTTGCGTTGACTCTTCTATTATTAGCTGCGGTGAGTTGCTCTGTACTTTCCTGTATAGACACTAACATAAACACAACATGTACATGATACTTACTATTATACTAACATTAATAGTTAATAACATTTTATTATGGCCTATGCATACTGCATTGGTCATTGTCACTTCTGATAGTGTCCTTTTTCTTCATCTTGTGGTTTTATTACCTTAACTATAGTTTGTTAAGTGAGTTTACTATACTTTAGGAAGTTACCTTTTTATATGGGTTGTAATCCTATCAAATTATTCTCATTATTGCTTGAATATCTCTTATCATTGTTTTGATAGCACTGTTATTATTGTGCAGTAGTTCATTCTGCATTTATACTGAAAATTGCTTTGGTTTAAAGTAACCAAGATTACTTGCATCTAGCTGTCAACATGGTTTATTTATTATTATTGTTATTATTAGTATTTGGGTGGCTATAATCCTTGAATTTACTTATTCGAATAGTATTCTGCCTCATTCAATGTTGTTGGTTTAGTTCCTACTCTTTTATGATAAGTTTACAAGATAATTTTGTTCATCATACATCCATTCTATGGCAAGCATATAGTTATAATATACAACAATGGATTATTGTCGGTTTTGTGATTATGTATTACATTTGATTTATTTGACTTTATGTAGTACTGGTATATCTATTGGTTATTATTAGATTACATTTTGTTTATGTTTTACAGTCTTTACTATTGGTAATTAGTGGTTATTTCTAATATCAATTCCACTTTACAATTGGTCATTGGTGTTTTGGACATAGCCCTCTTTTCATGTCTACACATAATTTAGCTAAGAACTTATTATTATTCATTCTCTTTGTTACTTTTTATGTTCAATAATTCATTCTTATTGATTATTGTTTGTATTACATTGTCAAGGAAGGTATTCACTTAATAAGTTTTGGTCAGTGTCAATTTGTTTTACAGCTTAGGGGTTTAAATCATGTTGTTTATTCCATTTATTCTTTCTTCTTTTATAATAATTCTTTTATTGCCATATGTTAGTTCATTATAATTCATGTTATCTCCCTTTTTTGTGTTTGATCTGGATATTTTCTTCTTCTCTTCACCGACCTTCCTACCTCTTAATAAGTTAGGTTAAAACAACATGGCGTTGTTTTAACTGGTTTCCTTCTCACGGTTAATAGGTTTCTTCTTGATTTTGTCTTTAATGGGTTTCCTTCTCACTGTTTGATCTATTGGGTAATTATGTATGTCGTCTCGTCGTTAGTCTTGCTTTATCTTCTTTAGTTGCACATTTACTGGTAATTCCTTCTTCATTTTAATTCACTTGGTTTTGGCTTATGATACTTCCTTTTTTATCCATGATCGTATGCTTGACCTTGTAGGTATTCTTAATTGTAGTGGCTTTCAACTTATTTGTGGTACGCTGGTGTTGGTAGTGTTATATGTACCATTACAACATACAAAAATTTGACAGATATTTTTGTCGCAAAAAACGTTTATGATATATTGTGTACTTTGTTGGATCCATGGTAAGTGTACAATTGAATCATACTAATACAAAAGCAATGTGGCAACATGAGGGCAAGTTATGTTTCTCTATAACTTTTAAAAGAAAATTAATTCATAACCTAACAGATCTCAGAATTAATTATGTGTCAGTTACTTGTGATCCTATAATAAAGATTACGTGTTTATTAAATCCTAAAAAACTAAAATTTTTAAAATGATAATAGTAATAATGGCTCCTTTTTATGCCGCCTAGGAAATTTAGGAGGTAGAATAGGTTGCCTAAAGTGAGTGTTCGTCACACGCACTAAAGGTAGAGTGGCCAGCAGCACTACACTTCAGCCACTAATTTTAAAATTAAAGGTGTACCTTCAATTTCACCAGAAGGAAAGTGGTATGTTGGTACAATGTAAGTAAAACATTTTGTTCTGTTTTCTTTTTTTTCATATTTGGTTCAAACGTACAAGTGAAAAACTTTCTGGGGCGATGTAGCTCACAAACCCTACAAAGACTCAGCGTTTTCCACAACTTGTATTTAGGAAAGAACAAAAAGAAAAATCAGATTTCTGTGTTATGATCTGCACTATTCTGTTAGTTATTATGGTTTGTACCCTAAGAATATTCGTATGTTAGCTTCCGAATACGTGTTTGCAAATAATGTCGATTTTCTGGTGAACTGGGCCGGTAAAAGATTGTTTTACTGGCTTCATGCAGCGACATTCAAGGTTGTCTTTTAGAGAGGCTGAAGCAACAAGTTTTGCAATAGCATTTAGTTTTAATAAACATAACATAAAACTTTCTTCAATATTGGAATTCTGTGATAAGTCGCCTTCATTTTTATTGTCACAATATTTGGAATGTGAAGGAAACCAGGCAGCATAACAACAGTGCACTGTCCTAACAAAGTTGTCAGTTTGAAGGGAAATAAACAAGTCAGCAGGGTTACCCCTTTGGAAAAGGGTGAAACCAGTGGTATTTTCATAGATGGCAGCTGGAAACCACCACTTATCGTTATATCCACAGAGTGTTATGTAGATATCACTTTGATTATTTATGGACCAGCAGGTTGTATTGGAGTAGCACATCCATCAAGATAAATTACAGCCTCTCTTTTTTTACTATTTATGAAACAGTTTATACCTCATACCCGTTACAATCTGACTTCAGCCATTAGACAAGTGTTTATATGGCCTGTTTCGGTGCAGCCGCTGAGAGCTGGATGACAATAAACCCAGGTAAAACAATGACATACCTGGGCTAGCAAAAGATACTCTTTCAAAGGCAGCTACACCATCTAACTGACAGCAGGTTTTAGTTCAACTGGAATTTGGCCATTAAATGAAAATATATTCAGTATCGAAGAGTTTCTGTGTTCACCTGTAATTGACAGAGAGATAGGAGACAAAAGTAATTATGAAGGAAGATTAACACCAACAAAAGATTGTTAAGAGACCACAGTAGCCGGACCTCCCACGTCGGGAATAAACGAGACATCTGCTAATACCTTATCACAATTGACACCAGAATAAATTCGCCCTTATTCGAAAGCGACTGCAAAAATAAAATAAAAATGCGCCAAGAAGAAAAAGTCAAGTATTCTCACTAACTCCTATTAAAAAAGCAATTCGTATTGAAGAGGAGGCATGACAAAAGAAAGAGCGATCAAAACGGAAACTAATCATGAACGGTAAAACGAAGGTGATTTGTGGACTGTATAGAAACGGTCAATCAAACTCTCCAAGACTTAAGAAATTGTAACAAATTAGTGGGTAGCGTAACATTTGTTATTTCAGAGGATTCTCGCTAGAGATTACCGGTAACTGCAAGAGGAACCCGCGCTGATATTGTCTCAGTGTGTTTAAAGTCTTCGGCGATGTGGAATGCTATTCAGACTAAATTTGCAAAGCAATATGAGAGCCCATTTAGGAGGAGGAGGAGATGGTGATTTTTCTACAAACTTACTGCACCTCGGTGACGGTAGTGTTCCTAATGACGATAGCTTCACAGAAATTGACGAAAAACTGGGACATAGTAAATAGTACAACTGTATTAATTGCTAAATTCTGTGCAAAACGTCAAGTGTTTACTTGATAAAAATTACAAGTGGTTATTCCCAAAAAATCGAATCTGTAAAGGAAAATAATGATACAAGTTTGGAAAAATTTTCTGGGGATAATAAAAAGTCCGAAGAATCTATTAACACCGTATTTAATATTGAAAATATAGTGTACTATCTCCAAGAATTTTTGAATTCTTTAAATCAATCTTGCATTCCGCCACAACGGTTCATTCTAAAGGTTGGCACTCCAACAATGTTGTTGAAAAATTTACATCCTCCGAACGTTTGCATAATACAAAATGCAGGTGACACGGGAATTTCTGTGTCAAGTAGGTAATAGCGTTATTATCGACTCAAAAGCCCTCTTCACACACACATTCGAATCAGTAGGCTACTGGTTGTTAGCATTACCTGTTTAAGCCTACCTGGTGTAATTACCAACTTATAAATTGTAACATTGTTTACTTTAGTACACACTTGAAGGAAATTAACAGTTTCGAAATTACATCCGTTCTATTTACATAATTTTTATTAAACCTACTTAATATGTAGTAGTGGACGATAAGCTTTTCCAGGTTTTACTAGTACTTGACCTACAACGGTCTGATCTCCTACACTCAGTGCCTCTGTCTTTAATGATCACTGCTTTTTTTTACATAATAATTTTCCCATTCCTGCATAGAATTTACCCGCTCGTACAGAAAGCAACAGAATTTAGTGAATCCAAGCTGCAATCGAAGTAAAACTACGTTACTTTCACATCTCCGTAGGTATGCCACGAATATCCGTCATACTGAATTCTGCTCAATAAAAGTTTCATACTATCACATGACTCCGACATGTAAGCAGTAAGTTATAAACTGAAGGGATTGGTGAATTATTAAAAATGGAGTAAAATTGTAACTCTCTATGCTTTTGGTATTTAAAGAGAGGTTACAAGTTATATAGGACTAGGCCGAAGCCTAGAGAAGCAAAAATTATGCTGGGTCCAGTATGACGGGACTTGCAATAAAACTCAGCTGTAACAGAACGATAACAATTTATTTTCCTTCCTGCGCTGCTTTCACATCTTCAAATCAGAATAACATATGTGCCCAATCACAAGTATGAAAACAAGTAAAAAAATAACAAGTATGTATAACTCTTAAGAATAACAAGTGTGTATAAATATTAAGAATGACAAATGTGTATAAATATAAAACATCACAAGTGTATATACATCAGTGGACACATGCATATATAATTATAAAATATTCTCACATCTCGTGGCTAGCTAGACACATAACAACACACACAGAACACAAGGTACACCAACTCATAGTTACATTAGTTTTTAACACGCATGCCCCTGGAATGCACCCACCCAACAGGTAGGGTAACTACAATCTTATAACTCGGAAGTGATAAAATATACGCCAATAGGCAACCCGTTCAGTAGAATAACAAAAGCCAAAACCCCCAGGAAGAATGATAATAATTCATGAGGCACAAACAACCGGACCACCCCTTTATCTAGCATTCCATTGATCAATGACCCAAGATGAGTGTGTGAACCTTAAGTTCCTTTCACATCATTAATTGAAACTGACAACTACGTCCTCTATTTTCAGAAAGTACTTATAAAATTCTAAACAGTTATTTGACTTCAAAAAATTACAAAAAAAGAATCAATCTCTATATACATTAGTAAACAAAATTAATTGTTTGAGGCATTACAATTTCTGAAGATTTTGACAATACATAATTTACTCAAAAAGAAATGATGAATACATGTTTTATAGTCAAAATAACACAGCAAAGCTATAAATGGGGAGTCAACCCATATGTGTTTGCCCGTTAAGAAAACAATCAGTTTAGCCCTTGTGCAAGGGGCAAAATCAATTAAAATATTCCCATTACATTAGGAATTAATTCTATTAGCCTCAAATGACTAAAAAAAAATTAATTAAAGAAAAGAATACAGTAAGGTGGTTGTGCTCTGACATCTGAGGGAGCGCGCCCACATGTAGTTGACAAAGTTGACAGGCATTCGACCTGTCTGAAGTTGTACCAGCGTGTCAGAGAAAACTAAGTCCATTTTGTAACCCCAGAAAAGTCCCACAAAAAACCCCAGGAAAGTCCCCAGCCCTTAATGTGAAACCCATAGTCAAATTAAATTTTATACACAGCTGTTCCAGCCGGAACAGAACTACTGAGCAATAATTAAATTTTGTAAAGAGTAAAAGATTAGAGCAACAATAAAATGGTACAAGATTAAAATCTTTCTGGCGCGCTCTCGCAGTGCAGCACGCACTTACAGGCATAGCATTTAGTGTTATTTAAATGAGTTATAAAAAAGGTTTATGAAATTTAAGTTATAGTGTTCAGAGTCATGATCACAGCTCAACTTCCCGGTAAATAGTCTGGACGCGTGGTCCCATGGCATCTATGCAATTTGCAGTAAACGGGCACACTGCCGGCCCGGCCCCCAAAAATGAAATAAAGTATAAATATCACCTCAAGTGTGCTGGCGAGTGCAACATAGGAATTCGGTCTTCGTCTCCCTCTTCGTAGGCGATCTTGACATGGTTCACAGCTTGAGCAGATGTTCAGCCCACAGCAAGCCAGGAACCCGGCTTAGTGCGAGAACCCTAAGAATTCAAGTAAATTAGAGAACTGTCTATAAGAATGTACACCCGAGTTAAGGTAATTAACCTCTTAACGGGCCGCCAGCTAACTCTCACCAAAGCACAATATTAATTAAGTAAAGTTTTTACAACCTGCTTAAATAGTCTAAAATCAGCCATGGAATAAGTAATTTGCATCATGAACAGAACTTATTAAATAGTGGCTTAATAGAAAGTGAACTGTACTCAGTCAACATGCTTCGACAAAATTTTGCAGGTTAAACCGGCCACGTGCAGAGCAGTAATCATTATTTGATCGAAAAAAAAATTTAACAGCAAGTCACTCACAGGATTGAGAATGTTTTACCTTCAATTAAGTTTCATACACAGAAGCTCTCACACTTCATTCTCTATTTGTGAAGATAATTAACAAAGACGGCGACAGTATACTACATGCACTGACACAGTTCACTACTTGACTGCGCACCAAGTTTTTTTGCGATTAATTTTTGGTAATGCACTTTTACTATGAGAATGACTCTTGAAACTTCTCGCATTATTACAGAAAATACTAAGGCATGGCTATACAAAGGGCGTTGCGTACAACAGTAAAAAAAAATATCTCTTACATAACTTTGTCAGGTCGCACACACATAAATACGTACTTCACACGATAGCATAAATCTTGTTATTAAATATCCACACAAATAATGAAAATTAATTAATTCTTACCGAGAGTCGTTTATTCTCTAGCCCATCATGTAGAGAGATACAAACTGCGCAGAACAATACAAAGAGCGGAGACGAGACGATACTCTGAGCGAGGGCAAGCGTTGACTGCACAAGCCGGCACACAATTTTCATAGCACATAGCCGGGCTGCGCGCGCAACGCACACACCGCCGCTCCCCTCACACCGTCGCACAAAGTCCGCTCCGCTGCCACTGCTCACGTTAGGTTACAATTACGAAAACCTTTCTAGAATTCTGTAAGCGCCGGCATCGAACCGGCACAAAATCAATAGGTTAAAAAAAGTTCGTAGAAGTCTTGAGAGGAGGGAACGTTAGAAAACTGTTTATGTTATGAATGCTTAAGCCTACAAATCGTGATAGTTATTATTATTATTATTATTATATTATTACTATAAAACAACATTTGTATTATTTTAATACAGACAGGAGTGAATACAGCCTTCGAATGAATTAGTAGTACGAACGCGTCAGCCTGCCAACACACATTAGATCTGTATATTTGTGTCGTCAAAACGGTAGTAATTTTTGTAAACATAGACTGTTGTGTCATTACGACATTAAGAATGTTGTTGGCGTGAATTTAATGCGACAGATTTTTTTTATCTCTGCCCATGTTTCTCTCTTTCAGTCCTCTCACTCACTCACTCACTCAGTCTCTCTTCTTCTATTATTTTTTCAGCTAGCAACATTTTTACTTCCATGTTTCGTAAGGAATGGAAGTATGGTTATCGCGAAAAACATCGTGTTCGAGATAAGGGCAGATTCTGATTGTACTACCCTCAAAACATGAAGAAAAATCAATTTCTTTGTTCAAATTCCTTACCACGGCTATTGTTCTCAACATTGGGTATAATTACTTTCTGTCTGTAGAACATCTATTCAGTCTTGTTTGTGATTCTCTTTAGCAAACAGTAGGTGTGAATATTGTGTTTACAATGGCACAGAATCCGAGAAGGAAGTTATGGAATTATTGATGAAGAGTAGTGACGAGGAAGACAACATTTTCTCAGACAAAGATATGGATGCTCCCGGGCCTTCTCATAATCGTTCAACACCACGTGCAGCTTCATCAGAAAATGAAACATCAGCAGGAGAAGATGATGATGAAGAAGAAGAAGAAGAAGAAGAAGAAGAAGAAGAGGTAAGAAATCTTCAGAAGCGAAAAAGAATTTACGATTGGTCGGCCAACAGTCCTGCGACAAAACGTCACTCTTTTGATAAAGCAGTTAGCGGATTACGAATTAGTTTCGAAGACACGGCAACTCACTTAGATTTTTTTTAATATTTTTCTCCTTAGAATTTATTTCTGTCATTTGCACAGAATTAAATAATTATTACAAATTTGTTACCGCAAAATTGACATTAATATCCCGATTGTCCCGATGGAAAGATATAGAGCCTGCAGAATTTAATTTCTTCTTGGCGTGTTCACTGATGATGCCAAGAGTAAACAAATTAGAAATAGACGAATATTGGGCAAAGGATTTACTATTACTGACGCCGATATTTCCCCAAATTATGTCTAGGGACCGATTCAAACTAATTCTGCGACTTTTACATTTTTGTGACAATTCTACCCCTACTCAAGATAGCCTTGTAAAAATACGGCTTATTGTCGAACACACAAGAAAAAAATTTAGAGAGGCCTTAAATCCATTTGAAAATTTAGTAATTGACGAAAGTTTGTTGCTATTCAAGCGGGCGCACCTCAGATACGGCCTGTCCGCAAGCCTCCGGTATAGAAATACTTTTGGAATTTTGTCATCCCTCTCTCAGGTAGCAAAAGGCCTAGTGTCCGCAAATCTCCGGAAATAGCTTGTGTTCGCAAATCTCCGTGTCCGCATCTCTCCGGTATTCGTTTAGATAACCTCGGTATGATACTGTCGGGTTCGTTCGCCTCACTGCAGCTACATACACTTCTTCGTCTATATATTCTTAAACTGTAGGGTATTGTGCGTCCTGTTAAAATAGAAACAGTGCTCCGTTTGAAAGGACAGGCAAGAAGATCAAATTCTTTGGAAGTATTTTTGGTCGTTAGAAATCTAATACCAAAGATTGTTTGTCGTAGACTAACAAAAATAGAGTGGG
This sequence comes from Magicicada septendecula, assembly GCA_034769895.1. NCBI lineage: Eukaryota > Metazoa > Arthropoda > Insecta > Hemiptera > Cicadidae > Magicicada > Magicicada septendecula. The sequence continues at coordinate 88,641 of JAWRYS010001895.1, forward strand.
CATAAAGTGAATGGAAGAAGCAAAACGGTACAGAAGAGATACAGCGATACTCTCTAGAGTGTCTTTCCAGAACTCGTGTCACCCCGGTCTATAGTAATCACTGACTGTTCGAGAGGGATCAGGTAGTTTATAAATGGAAACTTCAGCCACTTTCTTGCACATAAAAATGTATAATAATAGTAGGCCAGAAAATCATAGGAGTCCAAACACAAAACTTTGAATGCCTGGGATCATAGTCAAAGAGAGACATCCGGAAAAGAATACCGTACATATAAAGATCGGAGAATACTTCAAAGGATCGGTGTCACAACATTCAAGACCTACGTAAATAAAGATGAATTGTAAATATTTCACGAATCCAGCAAGGAATTACTTTTTGATATAATGAAGCCAATTAAAAAGAGTTATTTCTCCTATTTATCCTTAACGATTACATAATAATTAAACATATAAAAGTATTAAAAAGTTAAAATAAAAATTAAATAAGAAACGTGAGATGACAGTCATATGTACATGTGCCTGTCCAAGGTAGTGTGGTGTGCGTGTTTGTTTAATCATTCATTGTGTTCGTATAGACTACACATTCAAACTTGAGTAATCTGTTTGTAGCAGTGTAACATTTCAACAAACACTTAAAGAGGCGCGCTTTGGGTCCAGTCGCAGAAGGACCTGCCGTGCTAACTTAATGAAAATAAAAGGAAATTAATAGTGAGGTAGTCATGTTTAATTAAAGGTAGTAGTGAGGTTTGTCCCTATTAGTGAGGTAGATGGGGAAAATTGACAGAGAAAGAGTGAGGGGGGAGAAGAGAGACGGGGGAGAGAGAATTACGAATTTTTAATTATTCTCATTCATACCGAATATCATTTGTAAGAATATAGTTATTCAGTTATTGGTATACAGTAGTACCGAAGCAACATGTTTCAAGTTGACTCCCATCCGTTGGAAATTTATTCACCATTCTGATTAATAAAAATTTCTACAAGTACCAATAATATAAATAACAACCTGCAGAAGCAGAAGAGTTTATATCTTACAGAGTTGAAGAGTTGTAATGTTACATTAATTATATTTTTGCTTTTCGTATATCACAGTGAGCAGTAATCTAATTTTTTTGAAATAATACGTGAAGGCTTATATATTAAGAATTAATTTTTTTTTTATAGTTTCCGTAACTTGCTTGTAAAATAATTAGGTATCCAAAAGGTAAGTTACATATTTTAATAGCAACTTATAAGTTCCTCATCCTCGGTTTTTTCCTTTCTTCAAAATGTACCACTTCTTAATTGCGAATAAATTATTTAACGTAATAATCGTTTCACCAAAGGCTGTTTGGATCCTGTTAATAAACCTCTTGAGTCTGCTGCACATAATCTTCGCTTTTGGTTCATGTTTCGTTAACTTTCTACATTACAATAAGTTACTTATTTTCAAGTTCCTTATAAGTAGCCAACTGTAGTAAACATCATGTACTTTGACCTCTCTCTCACTCTCACTCTCTCTCTCTCTCTCTTTCTTTCTGTTACTCTTGTTCTTCTCAATAACTGTATCTCAGGAAGTCTGAACGTAACAGGTTCTTAAGTAAACTTCATATGACTTAACGTGCAAAATCTTAAACATCATTTGGGCTTCAGTTATGTTATAATTTTGTAAGAAAGCTTTACAAAATACTTTTTACACTGCTTCTGTATACGAAACTAGGTGCAGGTATGTAATCAAATTTTTAAGTAGGCCTATTTATTCTAACACTGTTACAGTTTCTTGAAAACGCCGTATGTAAACAAACATTAAAACTTAGTAATAAGGTTTATCAAACTACTATTTTTCTTGGACGCATTAACGCAAATCAGTAATCTAGAGACCAATTTTATATTGAAAAATCGATGTCTAATAAACGGAATTTGATATGCAAAAATCCATCGGTTAAGAAAATAAAGTAAACTTGGTTAGTAACAAATAATTTTGGCAAAAATTTTTAATTTGATATAGGCTATAATTGATTCCAATTTTATTACAATCTGAGAAATGAAGCCAAATAGATTTTCATAAACGTTGGTCTAGTAACAAAAAAAGTTTCATTCTTAAGCGCACAATATTATAATTTCCCTTTCATCCCGGAAAAAAGACTGTATTAAGCTACTATCATACTTGTCTAGTCTACACTATTTAATGGGTATATTATAGGTTTCACAAAAATTGATTACCTTACACATGGTTTTAATATATCACTAAACTTTGTGAAAAGTCTGAGTGAAAAGAATTATATACACAACGGTTGATGTTAATACAGGTCTTAATTCGTTTCAAAATTTATAGATAAATAAAAAATTAAAATTATCACATATATTGTGTGGTGTATAAAATAAATTGTAATAATCCTTTCTAATATGATTACTTAAGCCATAATATCCGAAGTTGGACCGTTCCTTTATTCTTCTGTAGCCTCCTACATTCTTGCATATCTGCTGTCATATTCGCGTCTCACAGTCGTAGTAGACAGTAGGCTATAATATTATACCTTTTTTTGCGTTGTCTGAGACTTGTCTCAGAGGATAAGACTCAGGCTGATCTGGGGCAAGCACCCTTCCGCCGATTGGAGATTTAGAGGAGTCGCACGCCAGCGCAGCGCGGACCAGTGGCGAAGTAGGTGGAGGCATTCAGGATAGAGTGTAGTGTATGGATGTGTATTTGTGTGTTTACGTAGTGTGCAGAGCCAAATGGGTGATGGAAGAGCCATAATAAAAGTATAAGTCAAACGACAGCCAAGACGAGGTCGAGTAACGCAGGACGCCAAAGCTGGAGGGAGGTGTCAGAGAGGCGTCAAGGTAGGGCGGGGAGGCACAAAGGAGAGGGATAAAGATCGGATAGGTAGATAGGAAAATTTAAGATGTTAAGTGATCAAGAAGGAAGCCAGGTGTAGTAAGTATGACGAAGAGACTTAATTATTTCTATTTCTCCGTTGGCGAGGGTTTCTGGGAGGAGGTCCATCGGGAATGGTGAGGAGACGGTTTATGACAAAGGAAGGTCTGCGGGAGTTACAGGTAGTATTAATATTATACAATACCTCCTTCACATTTAAGTTGAGGAATTCCAATCAGCCTTCCGTTGCGTTACTTCTCTCTTGAGCCCATGATATAATTCGTTGCCTGCTCTTTATTGCAGCTGTAATATCTCCTTCGTTTTATAATTCGTAACGTTAAATATTCTTCCTCACCCTGGAATTTTCCATTCTCTTTTACTAATTTCTTTTCACTTCATAAGACTTTTCTATACAAAAGCAAGTATATAAAAAAGTTATAAGGTCGGGGATTAGCAACCAAACGGCATTGTTTAAAAACATTTATCTACAAGTTTCTTTTCTATAGTTCATCGTACACACCCTTGCGAGATAAAAATAACTACACGGTAGTTTCTTTCGCAATTTTTCGCATTATTTTGAGACAATCGACTGGTGATTTAGAGATAAATACTTAATATTAATGGGGTCTCATACATTTTATATTATATCTGTTTTCTATCCTACTGATAGAATTAGAAAAACGGTAGCTATCTCTCTTTTCCTTTTAAAAGCACAATACATATTAATTTACCAAGTAGCAGTTTCCTTCTTCATTTAAAATTTCTATCAAATCTACTGTATATTGGACAAAACAGAAGGGGAAACATACGTGCTTACAAGGTAGTGTAAACATCCTGTAATGCTGTCAAATCAAAATACAAAGGAAGGGGAAGTGAATACTGTAATGAGTAGCCCCTACATTCATATTTATGCAGGTGTAGGTGATGATTAAGGCCCGGATTTTTATGTAATTACATATTTGAATGCTGAGTGCACATTTACACGGAAAAGCCAGATATCGGCGAATCATACCAATAGGTGTCTTATCCGCGAGTTTAATTTTACATATTTTTACATATTTTGTTCATATTACATATTTCACTCCATCTTACATATTCCTACATATTTTAGCTATTTTACTATACTTTACTTCAATTTGAAAATTGAAATGGCAAAAAATAGTTAGGCCTATAACAACATTACTCAGATGCGCAAATGTGCAATTAATCAGAATCAGGTCCAATTAAATTTATTACAAGAAAAGGCAAAATATTGCATCTGTTGCAATTGCACACATAGATTCTACTTTCAAGAAGTAAAATTGTTTACGAGCTCAAGCGACAAGTAAGGCATTTTGCACGGGATGTTAGATGAGAATGGTATGCGCGGCCCCACTCATTTACGTTTCGTTCGCACGTTCAGCAGGCTCGGTGGGGAAAGAACGTGCTGTCCGTGGTAAATAAATACTCTTCGCAGATCTTGCAATTCTCGCAACGGATTCCATCTACCTAAACAAACAAATACCTATATAACTCTATGCTATTGTAGGGCACAATGTGATTTTTGACGCCAGTATTATCGACGCTCTCGGAGTGTAAGCCTACACGTAAATAACAATCTGGTGTGCAGTGTGGTGTGTTGAAGTTATTGTCAAGTCAGTGTTTTGTCTTTCGCCTACACTTCTGCGCTTGCTTGTTTCTTGCCTTGGCGGATTCTCGTTGTTGGACAAAAGACGTCTTAAATAATATATTGTGCGGTATTGTTCAACGCAAGTTCTTAAGAGTTTTAAATACAAATATCCTTGTTTTATCATGGCACCGACCGCATCATCTTTGTCATCTAAGTTAAAATCATGGGTACAGATTGACAGTGCTTTTACAACTGACGATAAAGCTGTATTTTGCCAAGTTTGTTATGGCCAAATGGTGTTAAAAAAGAGAAGGTACTCCTGTTGTATACAGATGCAGCAGCATACATGTTAAAAGCAGGTAATTCTCTAAATGTGTTTTACCCCAACCTACTACATGTTACATGCCTGGCTCATGGATTGCATCGAGTAGCTGAAACTGTCAGAGACCTTTTCCCCGAAGTAAATACATTAATATCAGCAACAAAAAAGGTGTTCTTGAAAGCTCCTTACCGTATCCAGTGCTACAAACAAAGGCTACCTGACACACCTCTGCCTCCAGAACCCGTAATTACAAGATGGGGAACCTGGATCGAAGCCGTAAATTTCTACAGTGACAACTTTGAAGCTGTGAAGTATGTGGTGGAAACATTATCTCCCGATTCTGCAGTGTCAGCGAGCGAATCCTTGTCTGCATTCAACAACTCTAAGGTGATATGTTCAGTTTCGTACATCAAAACGCATTTCAGTTGTATCAAGAAGCTGGAGACTGCAGGTCTGACTCTCCAAGAAGCCATAGGAATAGTTGAAGAAGCAGTTAACAAGTTAAATCCTGTGCAGGGTGAAGTCGGAGACAAAGTTTCTACTAAATTAAATGCTGTGCTGAATAGAAACCCTGGTTACTCAACTTTACATACCATTTATCGCATATGTAACGGCGAAACTGTAGAATCGATTGAGAATATTCTTCCAAGTACGATTCCTCTATATAAACATGCGCCGGTGACGACATGTGATGTCGAGAGATCCTTTTCTATATATAAAAACATACTCTCAGACCGAAGACAGTCCATGTCAACAGACAATATAGAAAAGTATTTAATAATTAATTGTGCAACTAAACAGTGGAAAAAAAAACTTACATGGACACTTTATTCTTATGCAGAGTTATAGTAGAGTTATATATATATATATATATATATATATATATACAATATAGATTTTCAAGTCAAAAATCTACCTTTAATTTTATAGTAATTTCAACTCTCCTAGTAAAATACTTTGTTAAATAGTTAATAATTCTCAATTTTTTACTTTATACTCATGTCCTATACTACAGAAATCCATAGGTAAAATACTTTGTTGTTGTTAATTTTATAATATCAAGATTTCTTTTTTAATACTGTTTTCTAAAATATGTTTTCATAAATTTTCTAAAGTACAATAAACAATTGAAAAGTAATTCATTTCTTATGCATGCTGTCTTATTGTAAACTCTTCAACAAAGAGTTGAACTTTCAGATACTGTGTATTCTGAGGGTTAACTTATTTTCTGTAACAGAAGTGGTAATCTAACTGGTGATTAGTGTCAGCCCCGAACTTGATTAGTATTTTATGGATTACATTGACTTTGCTCAAAATATATTTGCATGTTTTGAAAGTGATTTTAAAAAGTTTAAAATGAAGCACCTATTATTTTCAAAACCTTTCAAAGAGGGCACTGTTATGTTCTCGTAAAATGTAAATGACATTGTTGATGTGAAAGTATTTTAATACTACACATTTCTTAAATATTACATATTTAGCTACATATTTTCCTTTTTTTCCTACATATTTATGTACATATTTTGCCATTTTTTGCTACATAAAAATCCGGGCCCTAGTGATGATAAAGAAACACCTAAATATATATATATATATATATATATATATATGATTAGAAGTACGTACAAGAAGGAGTACTATCACATTTACAACACATAGATTCGAAATATGAATTTGGCGTGTTCGCACCTCTAGCTGTTGCCTGTAAAGAGCATAATCCCTAAACACAAGTTTTTGTTTTATTTAGGAGAAAGAAACTGTTTTCCACTAAAAACATTAAAATTATTCATTGTCTCTAAAATTGCACATAATTCACCTAATTCGAGGCCTAGCTTAGGAGCTAATTAGTAGATAGCAAGAGAGGGTAACGAAAAGAAAGTGTCAGGGGAGGTTGAAATGAGATTGACAGGCTGACATGCAGACAAAGGGAGAGAGTGAGTATCTGTGTGTGTGTGTGTGTGTGTGTGTGTGTGTGTGTGTGTGTGTGTGTGTGTGTGTGTGTGTGTGTGTGTGTGTGTGTGTGTGTGTGTGTGTGTGTGTGTGTGTGTGTGTAGATAGACTGCGTTTGAGAATAGTGATATTTTGGGGATATTGTGGCAGTGTCGAAATGGCACAGACGAGCATCTTGGAAAAAACGGACACGTAAGATGGAAAAGAACGTCAAAGGTTACGGCGGAGGACTAGGAAAGGGTGTAAGGAGAGGGAGATTAGAATGGGGTTGTCAAGAAGTTTGTGAATAACAATAAAGGAGTGTGTGTTGGCTACCTGTAGGTTTGGGGATGGGGGCATTCGAATGCGCCAGCAGGCAATTTACATGAAAGGTGGGTGTTTGGCTGCTTCTTGTCGGTCTATTGATGTATTCTGCTGTAGACTAGTTGGAAGGATGGAGTCTTGCATTCTGGGCGTACCGACGGTTTAGGTTATTTTCATAGGAAAGATTCTGTGTCAGGAAAAAGTTTGTTTGGGGAATAGAGGGTTTTTGCTGGTTTTAGTTAGTAAGGGACGGTAATATATTGGACTAAGATTTTGCCGTTCTGTGACTCTGTAAGGCTCCAGGCGGTCGGGGGCAGCAGTCAACAGGATCGGGCGTGCAAACGACATGATAGGGCGTAGACGCTCAGTGGAGTTCCTGGTTAGTGTCAGGCTGGAGCAGTAGTCACGGCTGCCAAGGATCCGGAGAGTTGTTCGCTTGGGCAGTAAATTTTTTGATGTGGTGTTTCTTGGTTAATTTGTATGTCACTAATAGATGGCAAAGTTATGTTGGTGTAGACGGAAAGGGAGCTTAGTCTTTGCGTTTTTTATAACTGTGTATTAATCTGGTTATAACTGCTTCTTATAAAATTAATGATTTTATTGATTGAAATAGCTGATCGAAACTGACGCACAATGCATTGGAGAACGTGATGAATATGGTTGGGGAAGATACAGTTAATTAACTATGATTCGTGTAGCAGTGTTTAGTAAAAATGGTCATACGTTGACACCCTTTTCTCTTCTTCTCGGTGCCTCCACGTTCCGGCCTGCACTGACGATCGTCATTCCCCCAAACTTTCTTCCCCACTGGCTGAAGGGACTTGTCCCAAAACAGGCAGAGACTTGTCCAATTGAACAGCCCGCTAGCATAAAAAACGTACAAAGGAATCTCGACATACCATCCGTATCTATATGTATGTTGAGAATGTGCGGGGATATGCGGATTCTAGAACGTAGTATTTCACCTCATTATCTGTCTCGTGTTGTTGATATAACTTTGCACTTTATAATTTTTACACTACGTATTCAATTTATTTTTTAAGAAATATGCAAACCTTCAGCACTCTACCAACACCGTGTACTGAAACACGAAGCCCGAATGACTGCAATATAATTGCATAAATGAGCTCTCCGCCAGCCATAACAAGATTGAACAGACACCAGCCAGACTGATATTTCACTGCCAGAAGACCAAGAAAATTAAATTCTGGCCGGCCCACAGGTTCTGCAAAAGAACCACCGTTAATGATTTCTCTCCTCATGTCGTGTGTTTTATTAGACTTACTGCTCAATATATAATTGTGAGCAGATTGTAAATTAGCGAAAAAATAATAAAAAGTTACTCATACGTGTTTAAAGACATGCGTCGTGCGTCATTATCGTATAAAGCATAAAGTCTGTTGTAACTTCGTCCGGAAATTAAAAGTTAAATGTTAACCAATGTAAAACCTTACATCAAGTACAATACTTTATTTGGGTTTCGATAAATATGATTATTCAAATTGGTTGTCTGCAGGCCTACGACATGGATTTACTGAGATATTGTTCATCTGTATATGGATAGATATTTCCTGATTCGCAATACGGCCGAAATCGCTGTGTGGCAATTACCACATAATCACAACGTTTGGTCCAGCAAACATAATTGTTTGGTTTACTATGCACACTAACGTGCTAGGCTGTACGCCAAACCGTCGTTAACCGCAGTGGCTATACTTCAATTTGTGATGAAAATGTAAACATGTGTGTGAGCTGCTTCGAAGATACGTACACAATGTACGCGTAAATACACCTTGACGTTATAGTCTCTGGATTCCAAGGGCAATAAAGACGTGGCAGGTAAAGGCAGGGCAAGCAAAGACATGACTATAGCCTATATACGTAGATAAAAATGGGAAAAAGGGTTAAAGACTATAATTTGTGAGTAAAAGAATAATAACCATAAAATTTAAGTAGCAATAAGGACACATTATCATAATAATCGTTTATGCTAGAAGGAAAAGGAAACAACTTTATTCTATCGAACACTACAAACAATAATTGATAAGTAACATAAGAACTATAGTATAATATTTGTTGGTGATTTAAATGTTAGAGTCGGCTGTAATCCTATTCCAAAACTTATTGGCCTATATAGAGAACCCACGTTAAACAGAAATGGTGAAAGATGAAGGAAATTTACGATTTACAGCGACTTAAGGAAAACAGTAATAACACTGTTGCACACCACTATAGAATTTTTTTTTTAATAGCGTTTTCAAGCTTCATAGCTCATCATCATATCATGATGTATATTTGTTTAATTAATTGTTACTAATTCATTTATAATCCTCTGATGATACTGATGTGATCAGTGAAACTTGCGTCAGGAGAAAATACAATAATAATTTTACTTGCAGAAGAATTTAATATTTGAAGAACATTTGCACTACAGAAAGCTGCAAAAAATATTTAAAAGTTACTTAAAATATATATGTATATATTTTTTATATTACTATTAATAATGACAAAACTTTTTACAAGAATATATTTTTATTATTTTGTGAAATACAATGTTTGAATAGTATTCGAATATCATCATCAGATAACATGTTAAGAGATATAGTCAACTGTATATTGAGGACATGTTGAGTAAACGGAAATCTAGAGTCATCTCGGGAATAGAGGTTAACAAATCAGCTTGAATGGGTCCCTGCTCTACGCATATGACATAGAGTTATTAATTATTATTCGAAAAATTGATTATGATTTACAAAGATCCTTGTTTTAGTTACCAGAAGTAGCAAGAGCGTAATCATTAACAATTTCAGAGATATATGGCTTTTAAAGGTAAATATCCAGTTTGGACTGAGATATTTATAGACAACAGTACTCTAGAACAACTTAGCCGTTTTAAATATGTCGGCTGTGAAGGAAGCTATAGCCTGAATCTGATTAAAAAGACAAAATATATACATCTAGGAATATCTGTGGAAGTATTCGTATAAATATTCAAAATAAAACAAGATACAACATAAGAAATACATTTTATAAGACAATTGCAATACCAACATATGCGAGTGAGGTTTGGATCATAACGAAAAATCATGCGGTAAGGTTCAATAATGAACTCAGTTTCTTCAAATTAACATTAAGCTTCAACATTAAGCTATTCATTACAAGATAAAAAAGGAATGAAGATATAAGAGCAGAACGAGAAGTAAAAGATATAGAAACAATCATTTTAACTTATAGAAGACAATAGAGTGTGTATTTGCAATGACGGAGAATCGATTGCCAAAAGCGGCGATGAAATTTAAAGCCATTGGTAGAAAAGACGTGGATCGTCGAGGATGAGATGGGTGCCAGAACAGGTTTGTATAACCTAGTCACTGTCGTGAAAAGGAAGAAGCCTTTGATACATTTAATATTAAAAACGTAATATTGCTCCTTCTGTCCATCTAGCGCCCGATATCTATAAGATATGATTGTCTCATCTGACAATACTATACTTTGATCATCACCTTTTAACCTTATCGCCACAGCTGTGGAGACACCGTGTACTCGTACCGACATTGACTCTGTGAGCGACCTGGTCCAACTCTGTCGCCATTTCCTAATTGGCTCCTTAATTTAATCCAAATTGTAACTCTTTCTTCCAGTATACAGTATCAGTAGGTTTGCCTGTAATTTCATTTCATATATTTTAAAGCTTTTAATAAATGTTCTAAATTTCTCAATGAACCTCATTATTTCTACATTTTTTTTAACTGCATCGCAATCAAAACTCTTTCACATTAACAAACGCTTTATAAATAACCTCTTGATGTATCTCTGATGCGTGTAGCTTACTTTGTTGTCGTCTAAGTTAATTAGGATTATTCATAAGTTGGAGAATAAGTCATCTTTATTGTCTACATAATTCTGTTCTCGACTCTGTAACAAGGTTGAAAATAAAATCAATCAGCTGGCATAACAAACGTACATCTCACTCTGTCGAGTGATACAAGTATTATCAATGTGTAGTTAGTGTGTGTAAACTTATTACCTAAACTATCTTACATGGAATTGTAGCTTTCGATTTTCCTCTGCACTAACTGCGAACAATGATGCTGTTAATTAGGTTAAAACATTTCGTTTCAAATACTTGTTAACGTGCTTCATAAGGCATACTGTTTTTTTTTTTAAATAATAGTACCGTATGATAATAGTATAATAGTACCTTACTGTAAAATTTACTTAATATATAATTAATGCTGCAAAGAACATGAGCTATATTTTAAAAATACTTTTAAGTTTAATATTACTGACAGATTAATCGACGGGTGTTATAATGAAGATACTATCAACTGTCTGAAAATACCGCATATGTTGGTATTTCGAATCGTCTGGTTGGAAAAGTAATCTACGACCTTAGATACAAAAATCCAGAACTAAAACTTAGAGCTTAAACACTGCCTGAAAGACTACAGAAAAACTAACACATTCCTAACAAATGGAAAACTGTACTGTACACGCTAGTCCAGTCGTAAGTTGATATTAACAGATTTTATAGGAAAACTGCAATAAATTAAAATATCGAGTATTCCTTAACAAATTCCTTGCAAGTGTAAAAGAGTGCAACTAATTTAATTCGAGCGTTAATGGTTGTATCTGTTTCTTCTAGATAGGTAATTAATGCATCTACATTTAGTATAGGTAAACAAAGTAAAAACTATAAAAATATATGAGTCCTGAGACATAAGAACAAGGAACGATGTCATAATATAGAATACAATATGGTAATTGAATTGGAATAGAATATAAAATCAAGGCGAAATTCTCTGTTAAAAAACAATAATTTAACGTGTTGAACTTAGAGAAGTAGGAAGGAAGTAAAGCAGGCAGAACTGGTGAGTGGGTGTGGATGTGGGAAGCGATGTGGCAACTAAGTGTGTAAAGCGAGGAAGTGGTGACAATTAGAAAGAGGCGGTTACTGTGTATAGTTAAGACGGGAACGTAATGTAGCCTATCCCACCCATAAGAGCATTATTGTAATACATTCAAAGTATATTTTGAATAATCTCTTATTTTATTACAACATATAGGCTACGTTTAGGAAAAATATTTCCTTGTAACAACTTTATCCACTTTTCTACTATGTAAATTGTAATGTTTAATTAATTTTTACCAATTTAAACTTTTATCTTTTTTGATCTAAAATTATGTTTATATTGATTATTCGAAAAACGTTAGGAATATATCGATGAAAATTCAGTATGGACGTATAAATTGAGAATGATAAACACATAACAATTAAACACCCAATGACATTAGTTTTTCACATCGACCTTCACCGAATAGCAGGAAGCACCGCCCAAGACGTTTAAACTACAAGATCCATACTGTTATCATAAATGACATGAATGTTTATAATAGCGATCTAAACACTGATAATAAACATACATGTTGATTAAAAAGTTAATGCAAAAACTTTATATCAATCTTCTTGCATCAACTTTGTCATCTGTATTACAAGGAGGAGGAACTTGTATGTATAGTAACTGGCTCTAAAATATTGTTTCTTTTCCTTCTTTGTTCTGTTGCCTTTTTTGTGTTTCTGTTTTGCAGTAAAATTGTATTACAGAATGCTCAGTGCTTGAGGCGTCTTCTGTTAGTAAAGTACACGTACGTTTTTCAACTTCAACGGTCACTAAATACTAGTGAAAAAGAAAGCATTATCAGTAATTCTCTCTTGCATATAGATTAGAAACTGTACAAAAGAAACTGTATTAATGTATTAATAAATAGTATATGCATACAGTAAGACTAGTAAAGTCTATTCAAGCGTAAACAAGTCAGTTTCGAGATACACACACACACACACACACAGTGTTTAAACATATTCTGAAGGCGTAACACCTTGGATTCGGAATAGTAAAGCTTTGGTATTACAAGTGATTGAGAAACCTAAAGCACGCTCAGTAACAAAACTTTTAGAGAACTGAAAGCATCCTTAGTGAATTTCATTGCCCCATCGGACGGACGGCTATTGTAGTATTTCAAAGGAACCAATTCTTGTGTCCATTCTACCTTACGTGAGCAACATAGAAAAGCTGTTTGGGGCTTTTCCAAACTGTATATGTTGTATACGTGCTGTACGCCCCAAAGTAGCTTTGACAACAAACTAAGGATTACATTAAACTTTATAGAATAATATTAAATTTAATAGCATCTTTATCTAGATATTACTATTTTAAACTATGAAATAAATACTATAATATTGGTACTGTAACCTGATACCACTCTGTAGCTTATGAAATTTGTATTTCACATAAGAAAACAAAATATTAACAATTTTTAATTAACACTCATAGCATTAGTAGTGACACTTGTAGCAAAGTGATTTTGCTATGTAAATACACCTACATGCACCTACCATATACTGTTTACAATAACCACAGTTACAAACATTCGTGCTATTCTAGACAACTGTCCTATTCAATACGCATGCTACTTCCCTGTAGAAATACGTAATTTGCAACTGACTAACTTCTCTTACAGTTCTGACACGTCTAGTTACATTCACATTGAGAGAAATTAAGATTAGGATGTGCCATATTCTCTCCGTAAAAGAACTTTATGATGCAGGTAGGATTAAAACAACAATATTTTGACGAATTTTATAGATAGAAATAAGTCTGTAAGGATAAAAGATGTAAAATTACGCGTAAAAATGCTTTTAAATAGACATGGAAACAGATAATCCTTGTTGGAGAATAATTGGAGGAGAAGCAACAAAAAAATAAAATGCAGAGGTGGAAAGAGCCGGAAGAGAAACAATGATACACAGTAATTAAATATTTAATGAAAGACGCCCCTTTTTACCCTCCATATTAATACTAACAATTTTCTAGTAACAGTTGTATCCAAAGTTAGCGCGGAGGCAAAATTAAAGAGAGATAGCGTAACAACAAATCAGAAAGTAAGCTATTAACGTTCATTGTTGTTGGAAAGGTACATTGTCTTTTTGGTTTAGGATAATAACAAAGATTTTGTAATTTGATTTTTTAAATAAAATTACGTACTTGTTTTTTATAAAATTTTGCAGAAGAAAGTGTAGAATTAAATTTTACTCAACCCAGTTATAACTTGGTTGCAAAATGAACACTAAACGTTTGTCGTCTACATAGTATTAGGATAGAACTTGGAATAATAGTACAGTGTTACTAAATATTATCACTGCATCTCTGAGAGGTTGACTGCGGCGAATCATACGGACAACATAGGAAGACAAAAATAGGTGTACACACTCGTATACGCTCAATGTCGGCTGCTACTTTTGTTTTGGGTCCGAGATCGGAAGATTGTGGTTGTTCCTGGCTGGCAGCGTCACCACTACGATAATAGTGCAACAGGTGTCTGTATCCGGTTTTGCATATCTGTTTGCATCGACTGAGAATCGCAATGCTTTCCCGTTAGTGGGAGAAGGTATCAATCTGGCAGGCTACGTCCACTGGCGGAGGAATAATTTGTCCTGTGCTTTTTGGGTAATACACCAAGCGTTCTACTAAGTACACCAAAATAACTACATAAGTTGATGAACTTTTTCATGAGCTTTCCTTTTGATTCTGATTTAGGATGTGTAGGCTGCAAGCTGATAGCATGTCTACATAGACGTCTATACTCGCCAGCACTCTGCATACATACCTTACACTCAATCTGTGTACGTAACTTTGATTAATACAAATTGCACATCAACGAGTAGCTTATTAGTTATAATCAATTCTATTCGTAAAAGAGTAAAGTATATTATGCGGTATGAAGCTCAACAACTGGGAGTTAGAGCCACGGGGTGTTATGATTTTAAAAGTTACTTAATGAGGTCTTTCGTCGAAAAAAGAAAAATGTGATGATGATAAGAAATCTAAAACCAAAATATTAATAAGTTTTCCTAATTTACATAATGATGTATTTAAACTTAAAACCAATAATTTGTTGTGATATAAATAATTAAATACGTTTATATTATTACTTAGATTTGACATGAGTAATGTAGGTGAAGCTTGTCACATAAGGTCTTGGTCAGCAAACAGATACAGTTTTCCAATAGCGTCTAGCAAAGTGCGTCTGTTAATTGCATATCGCAGATATTGCATATCTAGTTTCACCTGGAAGTCTCTAAACAGTAGTACACGTCAGTTGAACTTAGTCGGGCTATATAAGCAGAGTTGAATGGTTCGAGATTCCAGAAGAATAGAGTTCTCAGAAATGTGTTTTTTTTAACCAAGCGACAGGCAGGCATATTTACATGAGACATGTAAGTGTTGTTATGTGTACTACTTGAATTTATTTAACTTGTTGACTTCTTTGATCTGTATAATGCGTTTTGGATCACTCTGTAGAAAAGAATAATTACTTTGGTTGTAACTGGTTTGTAGGAGTGCAAAGAAACATTTTTATCTGTTTAATTTTTTCCATGACGCTTATTGATTACGATTAAAACTTAGTAATTTCCGCGTTCAAGGTCACGATCTGAGAAATCTTATGACATCAGTAAAATACTTTGTGGCTAGATTTTTTTTAATATTTATTATTAACATCTTAGGATGCCTAACACAAGTAGTGACAGAATTGTATCATTCACTTTTCACAATACCAAAATACTGCGAGTGTATATTTGCTAAACACAGTATTAAGTAGAAGCTGTGTTTTACTTACATAAGTATCTGCAATTAAAAACACTAATTTTGAAAACTTATAACAAGAAAAGAAAATCATGTAAAGTCATGGTACACGTGACCGTCTGTAGAAATCTACAGGATCGATATTAAAGGAAGAGAAAGGAGATTTATGATCTCTGATGACAGACCCATTATCCTTTTGTTCAGTTCCCCTACTGTGTCGCTGCGCATTATAATATATTCAAACAAATTTAATTTGAAAATGTTGTACATTTGTGTCTTATAAAGAGCAGGACTTTTTTGTGAAAAGTGGAATAACAGAATCACACAGTCATTGTGATAACAGTTAATTAAAGTTAATTATTTTTATATTATTAACTTCACATAATTTGGTATCATTTATATTATGCAAAATTTAAAAACCAAAACTTAAATATCTGTACATTTAACTGATCTAACTCGGTCAACTTCTTTTTATAACTGGCTATGCAACTATGTTGTGTAGTCATTCTGGTAGATACGGTACAACAGTGTGACTTTTAATAAACGAGTAATCAAAAGACTTGCGTCACAGGTCTGCGTCACACGACCTGTAATTTATTCGGTATAAGTAGAGCATGCAATCGAACATTCACAAAAGGATCTGTAGCGCTTTAGTTTCATTCTTCCATTTGCCGTATGAAGTCAGTGGTTTTGTTTGATTTTCTCAAGCAAATACAAGTGGTTTTGCAAGCGATACATTGGTTTGCAGTTTGAGTTCATTCTGACTTCATTGCGCCAGTTTTCGTTTTCGCTCTATGTTTTGACAACCTCAGCAGTGTAAATGCTTTGCGCTTAACACTAGTGTTTGTTTCTATGGCGTTGCGTTCACAATCCTCATTGTTCATGTACAGACATAAACAAGTCGTATTCAACACTGTGCCGTTGTGTAAAACCAAAAATAAATTTAATATCATAACGAAGCATGTTTATAGATTTTTATCTACTTTTAAATGTAAAATTGCTATGTAGGCAGCAAATACAGAGAAATTTAGTAAACAAAATAACAACAATATTAGTAAGAGTATGAGTGTTGTTAAAATGGAAAGGCATGTCTGTGATGGAAAAATACGTTAACTGTGAATAAAGAAACGTCTCTTCAGTGAAAAGGAATGAGTGATGTACACTGGTGGGGGGGGGGAGGCGTGAATATATTTCCTTAATGTGGATACGACTCAAGGACCCGGCAACTTAGCTCTGTAGAATTGTATGGAGAAACGAGAATAAATTTGAAACAGGAAGCACCTAGAGAGAAAAGCTCTATGAAAGAGACACTACACGTGTTGGCTGCAGGAACACACAACGTGACTCGTTTACAATTTTAAACGGCCCAACATACGCTAATTGTTGATTGTAGATTTTTACAGTATTTTAAATAAGATTGCAATAACTTTGTATGTTTTATTTCAAGTATTTTAAAATTGCACGACTTATGTTTTCATATCGTATATCGCAAAGGTTGAACAAGATGAATAGCCACACTTAGTGGTCTAGTGAAAGTTTATGACTTACCTTTTATTAATAATAATTGTTGTCCTCAGATAACATTATTTTCTAACTTGTCTCGAATTGTGCAATCGCTATATTGCATTATATGATGGGACATACGAGCTAAGCGACAGGCATAAGTGAGTATCTGTGTCTCGTTTCGTAGACAGTCGCCATGTTTGTTTAATTAAAACGTTCTCCGTTTTACTAAGGGCGTATCATTTTAACTAAAGTAAATCAATTATTATAAGACTGGACAGTAGTAATTTCTTTATATTAAATATATTACTTTACTTTTAATTTAATTTATATTAAATTATTTAGCTTATTAAGTTAATCCGATTTAATTATTTTTAAAATATATCTTTTGCTGAGTTTACTTGTTCTTACTATAAAAATATCTTTATGATATAATTTAACACCTTTGCAAACGGTATTACAGCCGTCCATGACCTCACTCTTTTATTTCCAGTCAAAGCAAGTCATCAAAAATTAAAAGATATTTTTTCAAACCAATAGTGGAATCATTTTACACCGATCTATAGTCTAAAAAATTATAAAGAAAACGCGAGAAGTCTAAAAAGGATCGGCAATAGATAACTGCGAGGAGTTTTTCCACTTTTCCGTTACAACACTGAAAAAATACCAAATGAAGAAATAGAAGAAATTAAGATGTATATACCGAAACGGTATGGGAAATAAGATATTTGAAAATTGGTGAAAGAATGGTTATTCCCAAAAGGACAGAATTGGCAGGAAACTTCAGAAATAAGAAGAGAAAGATAGAAGCTTTCGTGAAAAGATAAAGTGAAGAATGCTACGCAGAACCACTAACCTAAAAAATGAGAACCCTGTTGGAGAGGTTGGCAGAAGTGGAAGCTAAAATGTTGAAAACGCCTGAGGTATAGTTAATCTTGCATTATACTTGTTTGGAATAGTGTAAAGTTTCTTTTATGCTGAATTAAAAAATGAACATCTCTAACGAGTTGTGTGGGTTTACCGTTAAAATTTAAGTAGTCAACGAAAATATAAAGTACTTATAATGAAAGATTTACTAACACAACACAGTGCCACTAGAAATACTGTGGGTGGAGGTAAAGGTTACATGTCGCTACCGTAAACCGGGTTTGTAATGCTGATCACCTGTTGAGCCTTCCTTTCTTCCAACGTGACATTACCTCTTCTGTCACGTCGTGTTTCTCAATTCTGTGAAAGGAACTATACAGTTACCAGAGTATAACTCCTTTACTTCTAAACGTAATACAAGCCGCAGTTACATGGGAGTCATTCTGTTTATTGGAAAGTATCACAAATCAAATAATACGGTATTTTTCAGTTTTTTATTTGCATATTTAAAGATATAATACTTCATCGTCTAGTTGTTAGATTGCTGTTGTTGTTCCCCATCTTTTTCAGTCTTCTTTAAACATTAGGCTTATGGCTTGTTCTCACCTCTGTCCGTGGCAGAATTCATCTTCCACCACCATCAGAGAAAAATTAACTATCTATTAACCATTTATTATTTAAATATATGCATTGATGGGCTATCATTTTGTGGGACAGTATTTCAGGTTTTAACCATCATTGAGGCTTCTAACCTAAATCAACATTTTGGTTCTAAAATCCGAAGCAGTTTTCAGGCATAAACGACATTGTAACTACTCAGTGCACATTAAACACTACCAGTGCGATGATCACAATATGGTATCACAGTAATGTAATTACTGACCGTGCAAATACAATTAAATAAGAATAATATTTTTAAGACTTGTTAGTAGTTCGAGCGTTCGTAGTTCAGACAAACCGAGTCGTGACCTCAGTTGCGATTATGAGTCTCCAGTGAAACTACTGTGACGGCCTTTGACATTTGTTTGGTTGTTCATTAGTACATTTATTATTAAGAATAAAATGCATTTTTGTTATTAATCACAAACGGTCTGTAAGTTGTATTACTTACAAGTTGTTTTAAGAAAAACAAATCTTAGTTTCTAGTCAGATAGTTCTTACGTTTGTCAAAATTATTGGGGCTGATAACTACAATTAGTAAATGCGTCCGATATCTAAAGAAAAAAGAATTGAAGAAAATATTTTTCAGTTATCTAGTATTTAGACGTATCAGAGTATAGAGAATAGAATTTTCGGACACCTTTAGCGAAGACCAGTACAAATTCATAAGAACGTGAGCACGATGATAAGAATGAGTGGTGGAACAAGTAAACAAACCCAAACTTAGGTGGGAGAATGAGGTGCAAAGGGTAATGCAAACTATGATGTTTAAAACAGTAGAACAGTGGAACGTGTTAGTAAATTTTTTTAAAGTCAAACATAAAGTTTACATTTCAGCAAGACAGCTGAAGTTATCTGGTTGGGAAATAAAACCACAAGAGATCCAGTGTAGGGTGCGGTCGTTTCTAAGAGAACAAATGCCATAGTGATACAAATAACATAATCTTGTATGGTATATTTACGATGACTAGAAACTAATTAACTAGTAATTGATTTACTTTATAATTATTAATTAATGTGAAAAAATATTTACGATTGTTTATAAAAATATGAATTCTAAGAAACAAATAAAAATAAAATTTAATTAATTTTAATTTGAACAATTGAACTGTATGGGCGCATCGTTTAACACGATTTAGCCAGATAAAGATTCCAGTAATAAATCAACCGGTGCTTTAGATTTCGGTTAGACAAATTTTAAATAAGAGCGTTAGTAAAAGTGTTACGCTTGAAACACGGGCATGTTCCTACTCCCTACCGGATCGAGAGTAGTTCTTAAAATAGTGTTGACGGTAGTAAGGCGTAAAACAGGGTGTAGGATGTGCACGAAAACGAATGGGAAAAGGGGTCTAGAAAGTACAAGGTGCTACTTTAATAGAGTACGGAATCTTTCTATATGCAGCAGGTGTGTGAGTGAATAGGAGACGTTCCTGTAGGTCTGAGCATCGTCCCTTATGTTCAAACAATGCAACCGTTTGTAACCCCCCACGTCTGCTATCAGCTGATTGCTATAATCTTTGCTATTCGGCATACACCTCTGTTGTTCCAAATTAGTGTAACTTTGTACCTACTGTAAGAGCGATTATTTAAGTCTAACATAGGTGCAAATAAAGTTTATATGAAAATTTGTTTTGATGTCTAGCCATGAATACCAGCAATCAGTCAAACACAGTGGCCGAAAAGATTACATACAATAAGTACCCAGTTAGTCGATAATTAAAATAATTGCATTTTAAAGCCAAATATATAACTGAATTGTTAAAGAATATTGTGTTTTAGTTAAACAAATAAAATTTCTTTTATCCAGTCCAAATGCGATGCGAGTGCGTCATATGATTCCTTGAATAAAAATAAGAGAATAGCGTATAGATTTACAAACTTAAACTTAACGTAAAACCGTTTTCAGGAGTTTTCTTAATAAAATCTTATTTGACATTGTACAGCCCAAGATGTAAAATTGATTTCAAGTCAAAACTATAATTGGATTTGCAGAGAAATTGTAATTAAGGGAATGCCTATTTTGAAATTGAAATTCAACTTCACAGGCAAAGGAGATTTAACGTAGTTATATTTGAAACTTTCTTCTAAAATTGCTTTAGATTTGTTTATTTTCTTTGTTCTTATTATTTGAAAAAATATTTCTACTTAAATTCTTAATATTGTGATGAGGCGTTTTACCTAAAAATATTAAAAATTACTTATGTCTTTAATACGGAAAAATATTGTAATACTGAGAACAAGTCTAATTTAACATTGTATTTCACAACTATTTTCACATTTTCAGTTCAACAAATATCGATTTTGCCACTTTTGTAATTAAAATAGTCATGTTGAGAAAAATCTCTTGACTTTCATGTAAACGTAAAATAACGTAGTTTGGTAGTTTACAACGTAATTCTAATGCGTGTAACAGTAAACCGAAAAGTTGATTAGGTTCGTCCTAGACAAAATAGATGCAAACCGTTACAACATATCCGGACAAATCAATTCTTGAGTGAGTAAAAGTAAGCAAAACAGTATTATATTCCTACAGCGGTTTCACTGACCGTCGGATGGTAAGCGGAAAATAAAATTACAGACACCAATAAAGTCACTAATAACCAGCTTTAATTAGTCAAAAAATAACAATTTGTAATTAACTCGTACAGTAATTCCAGTTACATTTGTCCACACGCAATAATAATGTCAAATAATACAGTTCCACGCTAATTATAACACAGTAACACTTCTCACAATACTTCGACAAACACTCGATCAGCGCTAAGGAAATCACTCAATGGCAACTGAACTGACTAAGCCAGACGCTTTGCTTCTATAGGTCAAGCAGAGGTCCAGAATAGCTTTCCCTCCTTACTGCAAGCCCGACAATGCGTATTTAAAGTGTTCTCCAGAGTGCTCTGGAACGTACTTTTGCGCGGCCTTGACTGAGAAATGACGGGTGGAGGACGTTCTAGGCTGTTTAATACGTATCTCGTTACAATATACATCTGGAACATAAGGGGATGAGACAGAGCACGAAATAATCATCTTTGCTTTAGGAATAGGTGAGTAGCCCACTTCGTTCTTCACAAGAATTATTTTTCCTTACTTTATGCAAAGTAAAATCAGAGTTAATCTGACCTGGATGGTAGCAAGCTATAGAGCTGCCGTCTGCAATGTACAGACCAATGGTACATGGAACAGACGAAAATATGAAGTACATACATGCAATAAACTTGAATGTCTAAGATTTTCAAATACAGAAAGCAGTGACAGAAAATTATCCGTTCACTTATTTGGAGTGTGTCACCACGGCCTTATATAATATCAAAGACGTGGATGCATGCTAGCACCTCTTAACATGCTCCACGCTGTTTTCGTTAAATGCTATATACATTTGTAAGTAACTAGAATTTCACGGAAACGTAGAGGATGAAAATAGTGGATAATTGTAAGTAGATGAAAACTAGGGAACTAAGCAGAAGTAGGAGTTAAGCTGTGAGAAACACCAAACGGTTTAGTTTGATTAGCATAAATAGATTTCGTTTCCATAATTAAAACCCGATTAAAACTAGCTGTTTATGTGTAGGTGCAAAGACATTGGAACAAAATTGAACCTAAGAACAATCACCAATTACTTACCTGTAATACGATATAAACCTGATGTAAATGTAGCAATGAAATAAAAATAAGGAATATTTTGAGAACTATAGATAAAACATGGAAAGAAATGAGTTTATATTTATTTATGTTTTACTGGCGTTATGAATTTATGTAAAATTCATTAAATTGAACGTAAAATGTAAAATTCACAATATTAAAACTAGTCTACTTACTTAAACCGACAAGAAAATAAATAGTATGGTTTACAAAAATTGTAAACCGTATCCGATAAAACAAAACATCGCTTTTTACAATCTAATAAATTAAGAAGAGAAAAACCTTTTTAAATATGGAGACGCGAAAAGTTATAAAGCTGTCGCAAACAAAATTCAGCGTTCAGAATGTTTTAATAGAAAGCAAGATGATTTAGTGCGTTTTGGTTGACAGATTCTATTATTCTTTTACAATACATTACTTTTCCATTTATTTAATAATTCGATACTCCTTATAAATTAAGTGACATTATGTCAACTTATTACTTTGGTTTTATAAAAAAATTGAAACATTTTTAAAAGCGATAAAACAGAAATTTATATTTTTTAAATCTAGTTAAAAAGTCTATTTGCCGAACTTTTGGTACATTATGTTTTATAAAATACATTTACATACGATCTTCAAAGATGAATAATTTCATGATCATTAGAACTTAGTTGACACCTACTGAACCTCTTGTTACACCTCTAAGTTTTCTTCCTCTGCTTCTTCCTCATTGTCTCATTGACTTATGACTTATAAGAAAACACCACTTACAAATGGTAGGGAAATCCTGAATTACTTACATTAAGCCCTGAATTTGTATACATTTAATATTCTTAAATATAAACATTTAATACAGTAGAGAAAGAAAAACCCCGTGAGTAGACTGTAGGAGGAAAGATAACGTAGTCGGCAACACATAAGCAAAGGCAACGTATATGAACACTGTTTATGTAAAATTCAACAATTTTTAAAATTATTTTTTCATGCTGATCTAAAAGTGAAATATGCAGCTTTCTACTTGTATGTTGACTTCTATATTTATATTTAACAAAAGTCATCTTAAAAAAACTAGTTGTTGTAGAGCTAAACAGTTTTAAGGTAATTAACACAACGGTAATTAATACTTAAAGGACACGATCTAAACAAATGTTCTGCAAGTCATTCCTGTGCTAGGTTTGACAATGGAAATTTTGCTTTCACATGTCTATAGGTTTTTCTTTAACGGAAAAAGTATGACGTAATAGAAAATGCAAAGTACTCCAAGAGAGAAACAGCAACTAAATAGGGAAACTGCGAGCACCTTCGTTAACCAAGATGAAGGTCGCTGTGCGACAGTAACAAAACGTCGGCTTTGAGTGTTAGTAAATCTTTTGTCAGGGAAGTTTCTTACCTGATGTTCAGACAGAATATGGATCGTTATTCCTACAATACCAGTAATGTTTAATAGAACACACATTTTGGTTTCCCTGTCATTTTAGTACATATTATCTCTTAAGTTTTCAATTTCGGTGTACTGATTTTTAATTTTAATTTTTTAGATGTGTACGCAGATTTAAATGAATCGGTAAGAAGAAGAAGGAAAAGATTCCACATGTTATCCAAATTTAACGGAGATAGCCATTTTGTTTAAAAAATAAAAATACATCTGTTGGCGTGTATAAACGAAACATTTATTTATTTTTAATGTGGTTACCAACAGGATGAAAATTTGTGTGAGAGGAAGAAGTAAACTATTCCTGAAATGTGATCCTTCTTACTCTCAATATGTAGTTAGTGTATTGTATATTCCTTCAGAGCGTGCTGCTGTTTTTTACATATAGTCTCAGTAATTTGTCAGTTCTAAGGCTTGTTTTCTTTGAGATAGATTTTTATGTTTAATTTATTTTAAAATCTGTTTAAATTGTAACACCGGTTGTGAAAATGTCTGAATCTGAGCATGAAAGCCCTGTAAAAAAACAGGATGTTGTAATATAAAAAAACTGATGAAATTTGTCAAAAGAGACGAGTTTGTTACTACTAAAGAGGTGGTTAGTAGAAAGATTAAAAGATTACTGGACCTAAATGTGAGTGGAAACAGATGTGTACTGGGATGTTTACTACTAATAACAGAGACAATATTATTAATTTAAGGTGCAATGGTAGACCAAAAAATTAACAACAAATGTATTTATGGGCGGTCTGACTATAAAAGGTGGTTCCAAATAATGCACCACTACTTTGCAATCCGCGGTCATAGCTTTCTTCCTTATAACCAAAACTTTGCAGTTGTAAAAAGAGTTATTCGTCGGCATGACCGGATTTACACACCACTTCATTATGATAAAATAATAGGAAGTTAGAAAACAACAGAGCCATTATTCAAGGTAAGATCAGTGGAATGTCAACAAATATTAAATTTTAAAGAGTACTGGCCTAAATTTTTCAAAAGAAGTACTAAAGGCTTTCATGGTCAAGATAGAGATATGTTCAACGTAAGCAAATATCTACATTTCATCTACAAGGAAAAACAAAAGGGACTTGTGCTAGCACGCGAGTTTATTCATAGTATTCACAATAAAGTGTTCAAGCTTTACAAGGGAGGGTTGATATTCTACTTCCTGTTGGCAATGTTTATGATAGGAAATTCTTATAAATGACAAGAAGATACAAGATGTGGCTAAAATTCTACAGAAGATACCAGATGAACATAAAAAATTTCGTAGCCTACATCAAATACAAAAAAAAAAGATAATGGTAATCTACTAAGTAATTTAAGTCCTATTAATATTGGAAAATGAAAACATTGGTTACTTTTACTCTTCGTATTTTTGTTTATTTTTATAATGATAACAGTTTTCGAAGTGATTAACAGTGTTACTAACTGAGAATAGGAAGACACTGGTTAGTTTTAGTTTTTGTATATATTTCTTTGTTATTTTCTAATGATAAAACATAAAATGTTTACTGTAAATCTAAATAATTGTATGAATAACAGTAAACAATAAGTAAAATATTCAATTACAATTTTTTTTTAAATGTTATCTGATATTGGTTGGAACTGAGATCAAAAAGGAAAAGATTCCACAAACTTTACTATCATATACCGGTTTACTTGTTCAAATTAGGCTAATATTGTAACTTGGGATATTTAATCATAGTTTTATTGAGTAACTTTATAATAGTAAATCCTTAAATTTTAGTGACCGTCAATCAATGAATGTTTTAGTGGATGGTTAGTGAGGATCGGTCAATAATACAAATTTTAGCTATTTTGCGTCGACGTTTCGACAATATTTATTGTCATCTTCAGGACCTGTGTATGAAATACAATATAAATATCAAACATAACGAAACAATTAAATATTTGGGTGAACGTGTTGGTGATGTGAGTGCGTACGTGCGTATGTATGTATCGTTTTATATGTGAAGACTTATGATAGTTTGTTTACATCTTCAAATTATCTTTAAGAAAACGAGCAAATTATAGTATGAGAGAACTTAATTTATACAGTATTATAATTTAAATTACTAAATGTAATGTTATTTTAATTAATTAAACAAAAAGTAATCAACAATTGGATATTAGATTGGTACATAAATTGTTTATACCTACAACAGTCAACATATAGCAAAGTAATATATTACCTATAACTAAAACAGATTAGGGGATGTTCACTACGTAATTATTAAAAGATATTTTTACCATGTTTCACTCCCTACTGGTGTTAACAAACAATCATAATTTAGAAACATACAATTTACACAATACTGTAAAACATTCAACTTAAATTAGATAGTTGACAAAGGTTACAAACAAAAGTTTCTGGTAAATTTTACTAACAGGTAAACTTGGATAATAATTGTAATCATATTATAAAATATAGTCAAGAGTACTATAGAATAATGTAATGTATGTATGTGTCCACAATCACCCTTCTCTCTCACCCATTCTCCCCCCGCCAGTCCTTCTCAGAGCCTCTCACTCTAACCTGAACTCGATCTGTCACTCCCTATCACCCCACTCACTCTCTCTCTCTCTCTCTTCTACATCACACTCACTGTCTCCCTTCTTCCCTCTCACTCTTACACCCTTCGCTCCCCCCTCTCTCTCTCTCTCTCACTCTCTCTTTCTCACTCTCTCTCTCTCTCTCCCTCTCATTATCTCTCTTCATTCTCTCTCTCTCCCCCTCTCATTATATCTCTTCATTCACTCTCTCTCACGTGCTCCCACTATGCTCTCTCTCTCCCTCTCTCTCTCCCTCTCTCTCTCCCTCACTCTCTCCCTCTCACTTGTCATTGTCCACGATTGGCACTCTCTCTTCTCAAGCCTCAAAGACCCGACATCCAAAGACAAACGATCTAATGTCGTATACACTATCCAATGCAATGATTGTCCAGCCACATACACTGGTATTACGTCCCAATATTTACATAAGAGAATTTATCAACCCATAATAATAAAAAAACCCATAATGATAACCCCAACGCTTTAGTATCTCACCATTTAAACACCGGCCATGAATTTGACTTCAAAAACACCCAAATTAAATATTACGAAAATAATTATTTCAAAAGATGCGTACTTGAAATGATTCAAATTAAAAGTGACCATCACTCCATTAATTTTCGCACTAATACTCAAAACCTCTCGTCCAGTTATACTCAACTTATACACACCGTCAAAACATGAATTTGAAGAAATAATCAGTAGTCTCCTTACAGGATGTGTTGGTCATTTTAATAGCCAGCTTGTCGTCAGATATTAATTAGTGTCACACTCCCCACTAATGCAAATCTTTCTCAACTGTCTTCCGAACACATGTTACTTAATTTCCTACAAATGTACAAGGTTCGTCTGTTCTGCTTTATAATAAGGTGTTGGTCAGGGAAAATTTACAGTTGTGTGTTTGGTGTCAGCAACAATTGTAAGTGTCTCACTGATCATATTATTTAGTATTAGCTAAGAAACATATAACACTTCTTATAGACACATATTCGATCAATTTTAAACTCAGTACAGTGATCATCTCCGTTGTGCATAATTTACATTTAATGATAAAAGAAGAGAATAAAATAGTGTTATATTTATGTATGGATTCTCGAATGTGTAGTTGGCTTGTGAGGTTGTTTTGTTGTGTGTGTGTGCGTGTGTAGTGCTAGCGTGTGTGTATGTACACGTCTACGTGTTAGATTTGTGGTATATATCTGTTTAGAATAGAGTGAGAGAGAGAGAGACAGAGCGCCCGAGTGGTTAACGTGAGTGAGAAGGTGCTGTATGAGTCAGTAAGATACAAGACTGAGATATATATTACAACGCTACTTTTCATCTAACACTCTTATCTAATATTTTTAATGATAGATAAAACGTTACTTACCAGTGAGATTACTTTACCTGGGCGCCAGAACAAATCCCAGATACAAATGACACGGTTCCAGCTTAGCTCAGAGCACAGAGACACAAATTTCTCAGGATTCGTTCAGTGATTGTGGATTCAAGGGGAATCGTTACAAATAACACTTTAAAATTTGCTTGAGTATGTTTAATTAACGTTTTAATTATTTTTAAACTTATAGAAAATGTTAATTGTAGGACTTATTTCTACCCTAACTCTTATAATTAATGAGTGTGTGTGAAAAGTAAAGATTAAGACGTTCAAACGACCTATTGCTCATATCTGGTTTAATTAAGAGATTGATATCTCCCAACCAGTGCTAAAGAACAGGTCTGCAATAATTTGCACGTCCAATACTACACCTCACTTTCCATTCTACACTCCTATACTATGTTATGACTAATCTTACACATTACATACAAAGTGTGTGATTCTTAGTGTCTTTTTAAAAATTGTTTATTGCTTTTTATTATTTGTTTAGTGCTTATTTCATTGATCAATGAATCTATTTCTTACTGTTTGATGCGTCGACCGAAGATAGGAATCCGTAGAGGTCCTCCTTTTGATGGTTTAGCACAGAAGAAATGATGTTGATCAATCCTGTAGAAAGATCCTCTGGCAATTACAGATGCTGTAGCTCTCTGTTGCTCAGGTCACTTCACGGCTGATTATTAATTAATTAATTAATAATTTAATTAACTAATGTTGTTTTACACAGCGAGAGTTGTTGAACGGTACTAGTTCATCTTCACTGCGGACTACTTCTCGAATTTCTTTCTTAAATACAACTTTGCGTGATTGAAAAATTTCTGCACGTAATTTATACACGACTAGCGCATTGAAGATCCGATCGAAGAGTAACGCTACCCCTCGGTTTTAGTTGGCGTCTGTTTTAAATACGAGCTTCTGATTGGTTGTTCAAATAAATCATACGTTTTTCCAGTCTCGACAATCTCGAACAGGTCGAGCAAACACCCCGTGACAGGTTTGAAACGGCAGAGAATTTCTAGTCAAAATCCTACTTCCTGTATTTGCAAATTGATTGATTACAGGTATTTTTAAATGTGTTTTCAAAGATCTGACTACAGAATATTGTTGCTTAGGTCTTTATCAATGTGTGTGTGAAAACACCTAATTCCTACGTAGCATAATTCTCTTGTTATTCCTTTTGGCGTTCGTCTTCCGTATAACTTCTTCAATTGTTAATTATATTAACTGAGATTGCGGCTACTTATAAAGCTTTACTTGCTGAACACAATGCTGTTTTCAGAATTGCCCTATATTTATTAGTTTTGAAGTTATTGCAGGTTGAAATGATAATTTGAATTGAGTAAAGTTTCATGTTCGTACCGGTAGCGGACGTCGCTGTGACGAGGTTAGAGTGAGATGGCTGCGATTGTACGCTCCCTCTCTTGCTTACGCTGCTATACTCGTACAGTCTAACACTTTCATATAAACTCAGATAGGACGCTAATATGAATCGTTATATATACCCCCACTAGGTATAAAAAAAATTGATTATTTTAAGAAATCATTATTTTTTTTCTTAATGTATCGTTTTACCCTAATTAAAATTTTGCACATTTTCTTTCGCACTTTTGGTTTTTCCCGCACAAAACTTGGACTAATAAAATTTTCCTTATATCTACCTTATAACTAAAGATTACAATTTGTTACTTATACTAACATGGTATACACATATTGGAAATTCATATGACCATAATGCTTTAATCACCAGTGTGGCTCAATTAATGTCAATAATTTAAACAACAATACTAACATTTATTTGAATAAAAATTTTCTTTT
This sequence comes from Magicicada septendecula, assembly GCA_034769895.1. Lineage (NCBI taxonomy): Eukaryota > Metazoa > Arthropoda > Insecta > Hemiptera > Cicadidae > Magicicada > Magicicada septendecula. The sequence continues at coordinate 118,156 of JAWRYS010001895.1, forward strand.
ATTATTATCATTGACTTTGATTCCAAACAATTATAAATCTTTTATTTGATTATGTTTGATTCACATACCTTATTGGCTCAAACTATTATTTCTTTATTGGTCAATATTTTGTCTATATTTCCTCCTATGGGAACATAGCTTATATAGCTTACCGTCATATATAGAAAATCCTGGTTTGGAGTTGGTAACTGCACTTCTCCAAGCTACACTAATCCTAGGGTCTTGTTGTTGATGAGTCCCTATTTCCTTAAGTCGTCTAACTACTTCAGGTTTTGTTATATGCTTTACCGCGTAAATACCAATATTATTGCTACTACATTTAATGTTATCTGTTTCCATGTTCTTTTCTGATGGTGGATTTCTACTGAGTACATCTGCTACCAAGTTGTCTCTCGCTTTACAATACTGTATTTCGAATTGATACTCTTGTGTAGCCAAGATCCAACGAGTCAGACGAGCACCTAGCAATTTACACTTTAATAAAAATACTAACGCCTTATTGTCGGTGATTATAGTAAGTTTAGCACCCAGAATATAACTTCTAAACTTTGACAGGCTATGCACTATCGATAACAGCTCTTTTTCTGTCGTAAAATAGGTTAATTCTGCCCCTTTAATTGTGCGACTTACAAATCCTAATACCGCTTTTTGGCCCTTCTCATCTATCTGATACAAGTGTGCTCCAATAGCAATATTGCTGGCGTCTGTTTGCAAGTAAAATCTTTCTCCTATCCTTGGATGATTTAATACAACAGTATTTATAAAAAGACTTTTCACTTGTTGCAGCGCTTCATCGTGGTCCTTTGTCCACTTCCATTTAATCCCTTTGTTTAACAACTTCAACAATGGAACAGTACTTTCCGCGTATTTACTTGTAAACTTCTGATAATAGTTAGCTAAACCTAGAAATGACTTTAGCTGCTTACAGTTCTTTGGAGTTGGAAATTCTTGTACCTTCTCTGGGTCTGTGGTTATGCCTTCCACTGAGATTCGGTGACCTAAAAACTTAATTTCCTGCTTACCAAACTCTGATTTCCTTAGATTCAGAGTCATGTTGGCTGATCTTAATTTTTCAAAAATATTCTTTAAATGTTGTAAGTGCTCCTCGAATGTTTGTGACACACATAGAATATCATCTACGAACACTAATGTATACTTCTCTACCTCATTACCTAAGGCACTGTCTAAACACCTTACCATTGCAGCTAAGCTGGTGCTCAGGCCAAAAGGTACCACTTTAAATTGGTAGCACTTATTTTTATACAAAAATGCCGTATACTGTCTATCACATTTTCGGATGGGAATTTGCCAAAATCCTGATGTTAAGTCCAATTTGGTCATGTACTTAACCCCATTACATTTTTGGAACAATTCTTCCATACTCCTTGCGCACTCGTATTCTGGTACTAATAAAGAATTTAATTTCCTAGCATCTAGGCATAATCGGATACTCCCATTCGGCTTGGTGACAACTAATAAAGGGTTTATATAGGGACTACTTGCTCTCTCTATTACACCATTCGCTAACATCTGTTGGACCTCTTTCTCCACTTCATCTCTATAATGTAGAGGGATTGGATAAGTCCTTTGTACAAATGATGCATTTTCAGTAAGTGTTAACTGATGTTCATAGAACTTAGCTCTTCCAGGCTCTATTCTGAACACATCATTATACTCACAAACGAGTTGCTGAATTTTGTTCTGTTGCTCGTTGTTCAACTCAGTCCCAATGTTGATTTCTGGAGTATCATCAATACAGTGCTGGTCACTCCTAACGTCAACTACAGGTTTCTCTATATACCCTTTTATGACACTTACCGAGTTCCAATGCTTAAACTCTTTAATGTTTACATTTATTTTGTTTGTATTAATTTCCATCGTAACGGTATTTCTTTTAAAATTTATTTCTGCCTTCCATTTAAGTAACGTATCTACCCCAATAATACAATCATGAATGAGTTTCGGGACTATTAGAGCTACAATTTGGGTTTGGTTACCATTTAAACTGACAGGTAAATAAATTTGTTCAGTTATCTTTTGCATTTTGGCTCCAGTGGCTCCCTGTACATTACAATGTTTTACGGGTAGTCTGGGACAATTTCGCAACTGACTATTTTCTACAAACTTTGAGCTGACATGGGTAACTTCACTGCCAGTGTCTATAAGCGCTCTTACTAGTAGATTACTTATCTTACAAATTATTTCCGGACATTCAGGATAATGGTTTCTACCCACTTCTTGCTCCTCTTTTAACAAGAACTCCCTATCGCTCACTTGTTTTATATTATTTGCTACGTTCTTCTTACCTGTTTTCTTGGTGATTTCACTGCAGATAATGGTAAGTTTAGTTTTGTTTCTTTTCTACCTGCAGTGGCTTCCCGTTTCCCGTATTCATTTTACTGGTAGACGGTTGCGACTCGGTAGATGTTATGGTTGTTCTACATACTTTATACCCTTTATTTGGTCGGGTTTCTACACTCCTACCCTCCTACCCTTCTCTTCCATTTCCGGCCGATTTTGTGATTTGTTACCCGGATATGGGGTAAACCTTTTTTCTTTCGGACGCTCATTGTCTCTCCTCTTTGTTGTGTAGAAAGTTGGTTCCTGATGATTGCCTCTAGAGTAGTTACTCAGCTGATTATTTACACGCTGCAGGTCCCTCTCTAGGTCTTGACACTCATCCGCTACCATTATGAACTTTTCTAGAGTATCCACTCCTCTAGTAGTGGTTGCTACTCTAGTGCGTTCTGAGAAATGACGCGCTAGCTTATACACTAGGTCTCTCTCTTTTATTGGTGGTGTTAGATGCTTGACTTGTGCCACTACATTTAGCACATAGTTTGTGGTTGTCATATTCATTGACGGGTGATAATTACTAAATTCCAGATGATCGCGTACCCTTCTTTGTATCTGAATATTCCAGCACTGAGCCAGGAATTTCTCTCTGAAATCTGAGTAGGTTTGGACTCTGTCCGAGATGACTTTCCACCACGTACCTGCCCAATTCTTGAGAAATCGGCCTAACATGTCCTTCTTGTCCTCGTCGTCCATCAGTGGATTTACACGAGCTACATACACCTCAAACAGCTTTAGAAATTCCACAGGATTCTCATGTGGGTTTCCTGAAAATGCCAGGTTTTCCGGTTCTTCCTTATAGCCGCCACACCTCACTACTTTGGTTTGCTGTGACTTCATTCCTTTAGTCAGATCTTCCTGCATTACCTTTAACTGCTGTTCCACTTTTTGATGTACTTCGTCACTGTTAGCCTTACTCTCTACCTGTTTCTTAACTTCTTTAATATTCTCACCCAGTTGTGTACACTCTTCCCTAGTACCTGGATTTCTTCTTTATTTAGAAGCGTTTGGATTTTTAATTCAGCTGTTACTTCGCTGAATTGTTGGTTAATGAGGGTTAATTTCTGTTCTAACCTTTCATGAAATTCGTTTCTAAATTTATTTAGATTTTCGTCTTGACGGCGAAAATTAGTGTTTACTTGTTTCCTAAATTCCTCTAACGTAGTTTTAACCTCTTCGGTATGCTTATCAAACCTAATATTACTCTCATCTATTTTATTATTAGTACTGTCTAATTTACTAGCTAGATTAGATATTTCTTCATCTATTTTAAATGTAGCTTCTTTACTACTTTGTTCTATTTGGCTAGACAAATTTTCATTTATTTGTTTCATTTCGCTAGACAAATATTTATTAGTTTGCTCTATTTTATTATTAACATTATTTATTAATTTTTGATTACTTTCTTCTAAACTTTTATTATTTTCTTCTATTTTACTATTTAATTGACTACTTGTACTTTCAATTTTACTATTAGTTTTTTCAATTTCACTAGATAATTGATTCTTTGTTTCTTTTATTTCAGTTTTAGTTTCATCCATTTTAGTGGTCAACTGCTTAAACATTTGCTCAATTGCTGCCATATCTACTGCTGATGATTTAGCCATTTTTTAATTTTATTTTTAACAAATTAATTTAACAATTATTTAACAGTTATTTGTAACCTTGAAGGTATACCTGTTGTAGGTATAAACAATTTATGTACCAATCTAATATCCAATTGTTGATTACTGTTTGTTTAATTAATTAAAATAACATTACATTTAGTAATTTAAATTGTAATACTGTATAAATTAAGTTCTCTCATACTCTAATTTGCTCGTTTTCTTAAAGATAATTTGAAGATGTAAACAAACTATCATAAGTCTTCACATATAAAATGAAACATACATACGCACGTACACACTCACATCACCAACACGTTCATCCAAATATTTAATTGTTTCGTTATGTTTGATATTTCTATTGTATTTCATACACAGGTCCTGAAGATGACAATAAATATTGTCGAAACGTCGACGCAAAATAGCTAAAATTTGTATTATTGACCGATCCTCACTAACCATCCACTAAACATTTATAATAGTGAGTTTTTCCATACAGTCACTCTTTTAGCCACAAATCAGTTTTTTATTGTTTTCTAAAAATGATGATCTGTGGAATGTTTTCCTTCTTCTTCTCACCCATTCAAATATTTCCTGAGTTTTACATTACATTTTCCTTTAGGAAGAGCTGAGTTCAGATCCTTGATTCTTTGATCCATTTGTCAGGAACCGGTAGGCTTTTCTCGTGCTTTCCAGCTGTACTGTGTTTGCCGACCCTTATGTACAAAGAATTAGTTTCAGACTTTTCCGAGACCAACACACTACTACGCCTATATGGGAAGACACAACTGCAGTGTAACATTTCCCTGTAACATTCACTTTAATTGTTAAAATATCTATCAATAATGTAGCTTATTTGTAATTTGTTTCTGTTTTTTAAAAAGGTCAAATGGCATTAACGGTTTAACGTACTTTCATTGAAGTCTTTTTATTACGTTGTACTGGAATGATCCACTGTATAATTTCTAAAATTTGATGGTTCGTTACTGTTATTTATTTGTGACTTGCTATGCAATTTTTGTACAAAAACATAAAAAATGTTGGTTACAGACTTTTTGTTGTTGTCTAATTCATTAACAGGTATCAATATTCTAACTTTACTTCAATTCAGTCATTAAGAATTAGTTTAAGTTCTTTGCAATTGATTGTTTTATTTTGTTTCTTTAAGCTGTTGGTCGATTCATTCTACAAGAATTTAGTAATTTATTTGTATTTATTATATTTTAATTGGAATAAATTTAAGATTTAAATGCACTATTTTAAAAATATTTCGAAACATTTAGGCCTATATAGTTATGTTTTTAATTAAATAATTATAAAATATGATAACTTTGATATCATTGACGTAAGAAGTAAAGTGCACGAATATTTAAGAAATAATTTACAATTAATCTTGGTAATGTTTATTCCGTGTATTTAATTCATAATAAACCAGTAAAACTGTTGTAAATAAAATTAATGCTACCTCTATCAGATAATAACTAAGTGATTGTCTGAAACCCACGTATATTGTTATATAATTTAGCCTAAATATCAAAAACATCGTATTGTTATTGGTGTCGTTTATGAAGCCGTCGCGCTTCCTATAGTTCTCATTTTTGTTTTACAAAAATTGAGATATAATAATGTAAGAATTTTAGTAGATTCGTCAGCGGCGCATTGAATCTATTGTAAGTGGATAATATTGTCACTTTGGATATTAAGTATTCGTATGTGGAATTATTACTAACAAATTGTAATCACAGGTACAGACAAGAAATTATAATTAAAATATTATTACACAGCACCGTTTCACAGAATTAACGAAATGGCGTGTAGGTAACTTTTTTCTAAAAAAGCAATTCAAATGAAAGTTTACTTTAATGAATAAGTTTCGTGATGTTAGAGATGGGAGAACACAACTGTACAACTTGGTTATCCACAATAATTGCGTGTCGTTTCTACTTTTAGGCTTTTAAATATTTGTTTCATTTTTGACGCGCACAAAATTCTCTTTTAATTGCAACATCCACACCGTTTTAATTAAAACTTTCTCTGCGTTTCTGTTATGTATTGTCTTTCCTCCTCAATGACTGTTTACTAGCAAACTAAAATTTTGAAAGTGTAGTTCTGTACAAATAATAACAAAGTAATTACACAAGTTAAACTTATGTAGTTTTACTTTAATTACACGGATTGTGATTTTCGGTCCGATATTTGTAAAAGTAGTATAAAAAAAAGTCAAAGGATTAACGAGCGGTATATTTGTTTATTTGATTAATAAAACTATACTTAATAGATAACTATACATTATTTTGCACACACGCAAAAAAAAAATTTCTATTTTCTACAACAGTTTGTATTGAAGGTCATAGCTTTAAATCCCAAGAATTTAGTTTGAAAAGGTCAAACACTGGATGCGGACTGAAAGAAAATTATTTTTTGTGGTAAGTGTTATAGCTGTAATTAATATAATTGGTAGTGTTGTAACATGCAATCAAAAGTCATAATTGTAATTAAATAACAATTATATATAAATGCATAATACAAATGAGTAGGCCTATATATCAATGTATAAAATAAAATTATTATATGGATGTACTATTTTGCTTACAACATTTTATTTTAACAGGGTCCAATAAACACACGCACGCGCTCCCCCAACACACACACACACACACGCACACACACACACACACTCATGTTTATTTAACAAGTTTGATTAATAAATTTTTGTCTACCAATGAGAAATAAATAAGTTAGATTTACAATCTAAAAATTTATAAACATTTAAACTTCTTGTGATAACCGAAAACCTGTTAACTATGTAAAAAAAAAAACAATTCTACGGGAAATGTAAAAGACCAAGTTTGTAGGAGAGCACAGAAAGAATGAGACGTTAAAGCATGAAACACTAAGACGTTCAAATGTCGTAGCACTTTAGGAATTGTGTGATTAGAAGCATAGGAAGATTATATTTAAGATCGTCTTTGAAAGTTCAAGCAACTAAAAAACACTGACAATATACATAGTTAATGTGTATTTAATATTATTTAAATTAAAATAAGATGATAGAAATTTTAGGAGGATGATAGAAAAATATAAATTAAATAATTGCTAATTCAGATTTCTAGATCAACTGGTTATTCTTTAGAAAATAACAGTAGACTAACCGTTAGGACAATTTGCTTTTTTTAGGAAATAAGCGTGTTAATGTTGAGAAAGAAACACAAGTCGTAATATCCAACTGTAACAATAGAAATACTGATAGTGATACACTGCCTAACTGCACGGGACAAAATGGACATAGATAATAACATTCATATACAAGGGCACTAGCCTTAGTGGATAGAAGTAGGTATTAAATTTTGTGCAACATAAGCAAACATAAGTATTTAATAAACAACAGACTGTTAAAGAAAAAATTAAACTGAAAAATTAATTGATTGCAATTAGAACATATTTTCTAGAAAAACATTAAGGTAGAAGAACGCGTCGGATACTGGTGGATCTAAAATGTGGAAAGTATTCCCGGAAGTGCAAGAGTTAGCATGACAGGACAGTAGGACAGCACGTGTGGTATGTTCAACATGAGTCTGTCGCAAGACATATTTTGAATTTAAAGTGGCACGTAAATGTAGATGTGTAACGTAAATTAACACATAAATTAGCAACTGTAACGTAGCATATATGCAAAGATGTGTGTGTGTGTGTGGGGGGGATTTATCAAAAGATGTAAAAAAATCCATTAAGCATGCTTAGAAAGATCATACTTTTGGCCTGTGTAGACTCCCCACATTTCAGTCTACCCACTAAAAATGTCCTCGTTAGTCACAGACACTAATATTGCTGATCCCTACTGTACTGCTGCTAGGCATAACTTCGCGGGGAGCATAGCCCTTCATAGCCGGGGCTTCGTATTTACAATTCAATTGCAGCAAAGTCAGACACTGCATTCCATGCATCTTTTGTTGCCAGCATACATCCCACTACACTCTCGAGACTCGATGGTTCCTGTGAAAACAGTGCTTGAACCTTCTGTTTTCTTAGAGTGGGAGCAATTGAAGAGCAGGTGTTCAACATCCTCAATTATACCTTAACAGTGTGTGTAATTAGAATTCTGCTCGCGTCTGAAAATTTTCCAAATAAGCTAGGAAGCTTGACATGACCTCTGTCAGATATAAGCTAACCTCTCCATGGGATCTATTTATGCATATATCTGTCTTTGATATGAGCCGGTAAGTCCGTCTATCGTTATACGAGTTGTTTCAGCCTATCTGTCATTGTTCAATGCTGAATTTCCTTACCTGAAGAGACACGCACATCTAGCCGTCTGCGTTGTCGAGAGCTGCTCATATAGGCCTATCCTTTGCAGTTCCGTAGCCAAGATATCAACTGGTAGCATTCCTAAAGTATGTGTTTGTAAACATCTACAGCTACGCATATAGCTGTTTAGTAGAAAATAAATTTATACGATTTCTTATTTTCCCAGGGGACTTCACTTAATTGTCTTTTATTAATAGGAGTGTTAACTCCTTCTTCCCTCATATCCTATGACGTCACATTTTCCTTCTTCTATTTGATCATCATCATCTTCACAACACGGCATAGGCAAGGTGCTGCCTGTTCCGCTTTCAAAGATCCTCCACCCATCTCTTCCTGGGTCTACCCACACACATGTATCATATAAGTTTGTATTTCCAGATGTGTTTGGCTAGTCTGGAATCTGACAGTTTTTCTAAGTGTTCTTTTCACCGTTGTTTGTAATCTTTTAGTTTTTCATTCAAGTTAAAAACTTGTAACTCTTCTTTTTTGGCCTCATTCTTTATACAATTTATACAATTGGTCACGTTTAGAACACCTTTTACCTTTTAACTTCTCTTAAGAGTCCTATTTCCGAGCCTGTATCTTGGTTGTTGTCCATAATTCACACCTATACGACAGTATAGAGACTGCCAAAACTTTGTAAAACTTCAATTTTGTATCTCGACATACTCTTTCTTCTATTCTTATGTAATATTTACATTTTCATTTATATAGCAATGATAACTGTTTTTCCTTTAATGTCTTTAACTTTCTTTAATATCTAACTACCTCTTTCCTATCTGCAATAATTCTCTAATATCTTAAATTTAACACGTTGTTGGACAATATTAAATTATTAATTATTTCCTTTAAATATACTCAAAAGTGATTTTTAGTATAGGTTCATGTAAAAGAAGAGTAATTACTGGCTTTCAGGATGCAAAATCGAAGCCTGACATAAAAACATACGTGCATGTGAACAAAAGCTGTAATATAGCGGGCATTCATTATCTCTTGTTCGCTCATATTGTAACTATTCGCTTTCGTATGGGTTAAAAGCCACAAGTTGCGGTGCCATTTTTGTGTAACAAACCGTTAACTGAAGGGGTTGTTTCTTAGATTTATTGCGATTTATTAATTAATTAATTAAATTAATTGTATTAATGTTGATTTGTCTTCCTTCTTGAATTTGTTTATTAAATTTATTATTGGTTAATTGTTTAAACACCATCATTAATGGAACAGTAGGTTACTAGTAGATCGTGGTATGGTGTAATTTGATTAGTATTTAATGTTGTTGCGAAGCATCGTACGATGTAATCTTCACTTGACGTCGACTCTAAATAGGTTAAAATATAAATGGAGTAATCACGTCAGTCTTACAAATAATTACTTACTTGAATGCAGTGTTGTCAATCGTGCTAACCTATTTAAAAAAGTCATGATTATGAATAAAAAAGATAATGGTTAGATCTTTTCACTTTTGGCGGCTAGAAGTGCTGCCAACCTTTTCACAAGTAAACATAACCTGTCCGCTACTCATCAAATTGTTATTATAAAATTCAAATAAACTAATGCTCCATTAATGGTTAACAAATATAATTTATTCAGCGTTACTTAATACTGAATAACAGTTAAATACATTCACTTCCCTTAACTTCGGTTAACAATCAATTAATACGGTTCGAAAAACTATAATCTCAGGGTGTCATCTTGTTACAATTAAACGTTAGTAGACGAGAATCGTCTTAAGTAAAATTAAATAAGTAGGTTCTTTGAAACTGCAAAATACTAACTATAAAACGTTAATTATCATTATAGAATCTCTAAATAGGAGACTGCTTACATTCTGTAATTGTAAATTCTTAATATTATAACACAAGTCTAGTATGAATAAGTTCGATATTTTTTAGGTTAATCGGTTAAGCAAATTGAACCATTCTTAAACTTAACTTATATATACCTTTCAACTGTACAATAAAAAAGTGATCTTGTTAATAAAGTTTTAGTGTTCGATTAATGGAATTATTCCTAAAAGTGCCATTAGTTCAAATTACTTGGTTGGATTATACCATAACATGTAAGTAACAATAAGTGCACAATACTTTCCTTTATTTCCCTGAATTGCCAATTATTATAAACCAGGCAATTCCCTAATCACTTTTAAGTTGATTTCACTTCATTAATTGTAAATTACAATACGTTATTAAACTGCACTAGTTTGGTTAGAATCGTTTGTTGACATCGGTTGCACAGGATGCTGGGTAACAATGGCGGCAATTTGATCGGTAGAAATTCGTCAACTGCATAGCATCGTGGTTTGATCAAAAGTGTCGTTCAGGTGACGCTTAAACTCGCTGTTCCAATTTGCACTACCTCTGGCTTCGGTCGTTTTACGCCCTGTGATTGATGGAAATTGATGCATTCCATCACGAAGTCATCCTCCCTCTCATTTAGAAAATAATTTATTGTATCATTGGCGTGGGTTGCTGGTGTGGAGATTAAAAAACCGACGCCAACTTTCTTACTGAAAATCATTAAAATAGTTTCTAATGGACATAAGTCTTTTATACCACAAGTAAACTCATATACGGCTTCACCATTATTTGTCTTTTTCAATGCTGAACGTTTTAACACCCCTTATGATATAATTCCGTCCATTAATAAAAAAGATCCTTATTTTTACATATATCTTATTACAATAATTTTTATTAAACTATTTCTTACTATCTATTTATTTACAATTCCATATGGTTTCTATCGAATTTAGCTCCTACAATGTCTTTTGTTGTGGTGAGCTAAAATTCTATACCATTAATTATAAAAATAATTACAATAATTCCCGTTCGGTTTATGGTGTCTGTAACATCATGACTTAGTTTATATTTGTATAATACTCTCAGGCTATTTAGAGTGTTATTAATACTTTCTATTTGTTATTGATTACTCTTACCAACTTGTGGTTAACATATTATGTTAGTGATATGATTCTATTCTGGTATTTTGTCATTAAAAAAACACATGAGTTCTTGTACTATGAAATGGTTGTTATTTACAATTGTTTCTTTGTGAGACTTGATTATTTTCATTAACATCTTATCTGTAATCAAAGATGAGGTTTACTAGGCAGTTTGATGACAGTTTGTCTCTGCTTAATTTTCTTTATTGCCACTGATTTTACATAATAGATCTTACATCTAGGTACAAACAGTCATGTTCCTTATAAATACATAATTCATGGTTTGACCAGTGGCAGGTATTACCTTGTTTATACTACAATACTTAGGTGATTTCTTACTGGTACTTTTGATAGTAATCACTCTCATTTTTATTAAGTATTTAATTTGGTGTTTTGGGTACAATGTATGTACCTCACTCCTTCCTTACTTCATCAAAGTACATTTCATTAATTATAATAAATAAAACCTTCTACTTGTCTTGTATTAGTGATCAGAATGATCCTAGTGTTATCTATTTTCATTTAGTTATAATGTACAACAGTTTTATATCCTGTTGATTACCTTTATTATCATTATAAGAGTTCTTTTATAGGTTGCTAGGTTAGTTTGCCTCACTTTCCCTTTCTCTGACTAAATCCAATTTACATTGTAGGTTTTCACTGGTTATAGTTTTAACCTATAATCATCTATATACAATATTACTCCTTAATTATACTACTGGTTATTATTATCCGGTTTTACTTTATTATTTTACATACGTTTTCAATTAGCAATCAGCCTTTTCTGATATTCTAGGATTTTCATCACTGTCCTAGTTAATATTTAAAATACATGGTTATTCTCTTATATTCTGTCTTATTATATTATGTACACTCATTTATTTATTTTCTCCTAATCTAGTTGGGTGTTTGTCATTCTAAGTCTGAGTCATTTTTATTCAGTCTGTCTAGTCAGTCATTGGAGTGTTTATTTACTTCACCTGGAACTCCTCTTTTTCTCTTTATCAATTCTATAATTTATCTAGTTCCTCTTAATAGTAATTGTTTTGGTTAATCTACTTTTATTTTCATAATAATTTGGGGTTTTTATCTCTTCTCATGATATTAGCTATTTTTTCATAATTAATTCTTTGTTAGAAGTTGAATTTGGCTGTTGTTGCTGCTGTATTATTCCTAAGTTCATGGCTTATAATTACTCTTTGTCTAGGGTTTTTCTCACTTTACCTAATCTATTGGGTTAGTTGTTAGTTACTTTACGTCTAGTCTATTGTCATTGTCTTTATTTCTTTAATCATCTTCATAGTTTGTTAAAGATGTATTCTATATTCCTTTTATGATCGATTCCTAATTTTTCTCTTTACTTAACTTTGAAATTTAAATGTGGTATTTCTTATGATTTTTTATGGTTGGTTAATGTTTGTTTTGGACCCTGGTGGTCGTGATAATATGTAACGTCACAATATGCACCGATTGGCCCACTGGTAGAATTGTTGAGGAATAAATAAACTGAATGCTTGGGAGGGGGGTTGGATAAGTATCATTACTTCATGGCCCGCTAGCCACATTTTTTATTAACATTGCTCTTAATCTATAATTATTGTTTTTTATTTTGATGTTATATGTTGGTCCTTTAACCATCCTAACCATTCTCTTTGAGATCCGTTAGTGTTGAAGAGGTCCATGTTTCCTGCGATTTACACAAATAATTAAAAGTTGCAATTGTAATTTAAGTAACAAGTATATATAAATATATAATAATAAAAAGGAGATTAATAATAAAACTAATTACACTATATACACATACGTTTGATTATGGTTAAGCTTAGGGTTTAAATGGGTACATTTAGTTGTACAGTTTCTCATACATGAAATTTATTTCTCCTCTTTAGTTGGCACCCAGACTCGTGCACCTGCTCTAGTACTGACATCCATTTTCTGCGGATGGGTGTATTACTCTCACCATTATAACCCAGTGATAATGCTTTCTCTACATCTGTCCTTTGGCTCACGCTAATTGTATTCTTCGTTTGTAGCGTCGTGCAGCTTCTTTGCAATGCACCTCTTCGGCTATGGCTACACGAAGGTTTTTAACGCAGCTTTTTTCTACACAAATTAACGTAACGTTTTAATCCGTTCATCCCGGCTAGACTGTGCGTTAAATAACGCACTTATCTACGCGTTAAATGACGTAGGTTTTGCAACACGTTGGCTGATTTATTGGTGATACAGTCAATAATTGGTGATCGACCTTATAAATAAAAATTATAAAGAGACCTTGTACCTGAAAAACTTCAAAATTACTCGACGTTATTATTTTATTATTATCATATGTCTATAAACTCATTTCAATATCTTCTGTCTAAAGTAAGTGACAAAGTTATACACAGAGATAAACTATAGTGCCTATGCGAGATAGTACAGGAGCTGTAGAAAAATTATCAGTTACATGAAGATAAGAATTATTCATATAAAACAATAAACAACAGAATGCAATACTGCAATATAAACTTAGCTTTATTTTATTTTAAAATTTAAAAATTTCATTAATGACTTATTTTATTAATCGAAACAAAATTTCTGAAAACCCTTAAATAATATTATTATAAAAGGTCAAAAAATAATAACGAAGAGTCTTCACATTTATTTATTAATTTTACAACGGAGTAAGGAGACGGTTCTGTGGGTAATGACTGCACAGACTGCAAGGAGTCAGTTTGAGGTAGAAAATGCAATTTTTTGATATTAGGTTGGGAGGTAGTAGGGTTGATCATAATTTTGCAGTAATTGCATGACTTTTTCCTGGAAATCTAATTTATCATATTTGTTCAATTCAGTAAATCTTGGCAGCAATGATAAGAGAAACATTCTGTCTGGATGATCAGGTTCATGTTTGTGGGAAGTACCTGTACCTAGAATATATAAGTTTTTTTTCAAAATTATTTTCAGTCTTCCTTTGCTTTGTTTCGACTGTTGAATGTGCATAGATAATAGATGATTGGCTATGGTGCACAAGTTCGTAAGACTAACATAGAAAAAACGAACAGTATCTATTTTTTCAAAAAACTCACCTTTGAGGTTCCAATGTTTTTGACAGACAGCTCATTTGCTTGTGATATACGTTATGGCCTCTTACAATTTTCAGCGCTGCCTGATGGTGCATTGTTTATTTACTTTATGTATGAATCCTTTAGATACTTCAACTTTTCTTGTATCTCTTTGCTGAAGTAATAGATTTTTAAAAATTTTATCACACGTTAAGGCACTAACCATTGTAAACTACGCAATAATATTAAATGTTGTCTATAATAATTGCTATTCTTTTCATACACTTAGCCACTTGATGTTCCTTTCGGTTTTTGTACTGAGAATACCTTATGAGGCGTCAGACGAGAGAAGATATTATTAAGAAAATACTTGTGAAGCAATTTGGGAAGAATTATGGCTGGAATACATGAAACCACCGACAAACAAAAATTGGAAGAATATCAGTGATCGGTTTCAAGAACGCGCTAATTTTCCAAACTGTTGGGAGCCATAGACGGTAAAAAGGTTAGGGTAGCTCAGCCATCACATAGCGGTAGCAACTTTTTAATTACAAAAAGTACTTTTATATAGTACAAATGGGAGTAGCGGATGCGGACTATTGTTATACCTATATTGATGTTGCTGTTTTTTGGGGAAGAAAGTGATTCAAATATACTAAAAACTAGTAACATAGGGCAAAAAATCTATTCCGGTAATCTTGATTTACCCGTACCAAAGTCGCTTGAAAATGTATCCCGACCTTTTTTTTTAATGGAACTCCTTATTTTTTTGTATCTGACGGAGTTTTCACGCTCTGCTATAATTTTATGAACCCATATCCAAGAAGAAATATATCATTCGAAAACATCTTCAACTATCGGCTTAGCAGAGCCCAAAGGCTTATAGAATGTCGCTTGGAATATTAACTTATAGGCCTAAGTGACTAATTCTTCATTGTCCTCTTAACGTTAATATGTAGTTTGCGATTCCATAATACAGATATGTCGTTTGTTATACAATTTCGTCAGAAAACGTAAGCATTCGGGTTCAAAGATACACTATTGTTTTCTTTAAAAAGTGAACCACCACAATAACTTAAGGGAATTAAAAAAGTAATCGATGTACGAGATACTTTTGCGGCATATTTTTGTTCAATTCATGGATCACTTTCGCAGAAGAATGACTGCATACAAATACTAGAACCAAATTGCTTTCTCTACAAATTAGTGTTTTTATTTTTTAAAGACCTATAATAATTGGTGTTTTATTTTTTAACATTGTTTCCATTAAGTACGTGTTAATTGTCAAATGTATTTCATAATGTAGAGTTAAATATTATTTTCAGTGAACGCAATTAACGTTAGTTTTGTACTAAATATAATTGAAAAATTTACAGGCATTGCACTAATGCAATGCCAAGAGAATGGCATTGAAAATGTTTCAATAAATCTAAAAAATATATATATTTATGTTCATTCACCAATCAATGAATTCATTCTTCATTAACCAGTCAATGAATTCAATGTACAGATAATAAGTTAAATGTAGTCGCATTCATAAGCGAAGTTTTATATGTGTACTACGTTATTGACAACAAAGAAGTAGTTTCTATGGAAACTCACCGGTTCCAATTTTCGATAACGCACCAGCGATCGGCCGCAAATGTGCGACACGTCCTTATAAACATTTTCAATGTTAACACTACCGACTCGGAACACAAAGTTATTTATGGGTAAAAACGTAAAAGTTTTACCTTATAGCCTGAACCAGTTTTCTCTTTTAAAAAGCATCTTCAGAGGCTGCCGTTGGGAGCACTGTCCGTCTTGTTATTGGCGACGGTATCGACTTTTGAAGGATCGCATTTGAACTTCACACGGATTATTCGAACATATCACACCCCACACACACAACATCGATCCTTCAAAAGTCGATACCGTCGCCAAGAACAAGACGGATAGTGCTCCCAGCGTCAGCCTCTGAAGGTGCTTTTTAAAAGCAAAAACTGGTTCAGGCTATAAGGTAAAATTTTACGTTTTTACCCATAAAAAACTTTGTGTTCCGAGTCGGTAGTGTTTTAATTGTATTTAGTTAAAATAACGGACACGTCATGGACAACGAAATCCAAGAAGTTAGTTTTGTATTATTAACCTGTATAAATTAGTAACATACGTGCTCACCTATTTTATAATATAATATAGTCTATAATAAAACTGTAATAATTAAAATAATACTATATACTTACCTGTTCAGTTCTTTTTTCCCCTTCCATACTTCCCCATCGATCTCCAATAACTACCTAACTTATCCATGCATCTTGTTTTTTCATACGATGTTTATATTCAATGTCACCGACATCATATAGATACTTGTGTTTCTCAATTTCCATTATCAAAATTTCATAATAATATGCATATGCATTTTGATGAATATAAATAATGTGATAACGTTGGTTATGGTCCGTCGTACACTGCGTTAATTAACGTATGTGTATCCGGTAACATAGCGTCATTTACCGCAAGTCGAATGGGCCAAGATCCATTCGTCTGAGTTATGACTTTGAGGATGCGCTTGTGTTTCGACATTGTGCGGCATTTACCTTATCCTCTGTGATGGATTGCCCTAGCCACTTCAGTCTCTGCGTTGTTAACGTAAGTTGTACAAAAATTCAACATTCTCACAGCATATTATTGCTTGTTAACAAGACCGTATCCTTGAGCACTTGGTTAATTAATCTACAAAAATAAATCTCTCATGGTGCTCTTAAGAACTGTCCCTCGCTGATGTAAAATGGAGAATATACAAGTAACGTGAATTTTTATCTTCAGCGTAAGCGGATTTTTTCTTGTTTGAAACAAAATCAAACTTGTAAAATAGTACAAGTACCAGATTTCGTTATTATTCAAACACTTCTTATTTATAGATATTGATTTATCGTTTTTTCCTAAGTAATCTCCCCATTTTCCCGATGTGATGTGTATTGTAAAATTCCCAGCCGACTCTTCCCTTGCATTTTATATTATAGTAATATTATGTTTTCTGCCGTACATAACTTGTCCGTAAAACAAGGGAATACTTATTTAGATGTGACAAAGCTTTTTCGTCTAACCGGTTACAGTTCACATTGTTTATTGCCGAAACGCGCTAACTGCTCTACGTTAATACCTTTGTTTTTGAAAGTTGGCTCATTTCTTGTAAACAAAAGTCGTAAACGTTTGAAGAAATCTTTGTATGTTGGCTTCTACAGTTCTGGCGAGTACAGAATGTCTCTTGCGTACAGGTCATAGAACATGTAGAGTAAATTTTATCCGCATTGCCAATTTTGTAAATGATTAAGGCGGGATCCATCACATGATCGTAAGATTACTTTTTATTAACTGACGAGTAAATTTTTTAAGTTAAAAAACACCATTAAGTTTAAAACAATTTTTCTGGATTAAAAGTTTTCTAATAGTTTTAAAACTGATATCTAATTGTTTATTTAGTTTTTCCTTATCAATTAGGTTTTAATTTTTTCCATAAATTTAGTCTATTAAGGTTTCCTTTCCATATCTCAGTGTTAACTAGTCTTCTCCGCTTAGTTTTTCTTAGACTTCGTTCAGATAAGTTTTTGATGATTGATTAAAATTTAATTGGTTAATGTTTAACAAAAAAATTTAAGTTTTTAAAAATAATTTTCTTATATTAAACTACGATAATGAAACAGTATTTCAGTTTCGTAGATAAATTACAAAGAGTACAAGATACAGTAAATACAAAACAATATACTGTACTAGAGTTTACATCTTTTAAAACATTCTTTGAAACCAAGTAGGCTTACTTCCTATATTATACATACGTTACTGTAATTAATGCTGAGAAACAAGAATTGTAATGTAATTAATACAGTAAAGTTGCCGTAGCAGTAAATAAGGAAGATGTAAACATTAAAATAAAACATAACTAAGAAGTAGAATTAATGGAATTAATGGAAAATAAAACGCAAGCACTTTTATAAAACCTCGTGAAATGAGGAAGTCTAAACCACCTATAAAACAAGGAGGGTCTCATGTATTCAGAAAGCAGCAAATACAGTAAGTGAGTGGAACAATTCTGGTACAAAGTGTGATTTATACAGAGTACAATTCTAAAATAAACAATACATAGGAAACAGTTCTAAAGACGAACATCGAGCACTTATACCCATTCTTCTTGCATTTATATCATATAATTTTTGTTCTTGGCAGTTAATTACAGGCAGTTTGTAAGAAAAATTAAATTCAATAAATTGCTAGAATTAGCCTATAAACATGTGATCTTGGGGTGTAATATATTAACTGCAACAGCAGCTTATTTGCTATATGTACGCTGAACTGGAGACAAAATCGAACGGACTTTGAGCTAGTATGACTAATGGTCTATATAAAAAGGGTCAGATGTTTACTTTCAGTAAACGTACAAGCTTCTAAATCCTGGGTCTCGTGGAGTTGTAGTGATGTGTATGCGGGTAAAACGCGGAGGTGTGAAATAACACAGGACACGTGGCTGGGAGAACAAGGAAATGTTACTTAGAGAAAACGGCAATAGCGATGTACAGTGAGAAAACGGAACAAATTTTATCTAACAACGCATTGATCATAGCGAAGGCATCATCGAATGGAAAGCGTTCAGTAGAAAAGGAATGTTTTTCAGCGGAATTAAGTTGACTGTGAGAAAGACACTGCTGAATTGATGCAGGAGTGTTTCATTTTGTTGATAAGAGACGCGATGGATAATGAAGGAAAGCGGTAGAGATAGGGTGAGCTGGAAATGTAAATTCATTATTGGTTGGAAAGAGTAAAGTAAGCTATGCAGAGATGCTCAGTAGAATCAATACCTGAGAGGGTGAAGTACCGCCCTCTATGAGTTATAAAGAAGAAAACGGTAAACTTTATTGAACATATCCTCCAGGCGAATAACTATTAACACCAAATTTAGAGGCAACAGTGGAAAGAGTGAAGAAGAGAGAAAGGAAAACATTAGCCAACTGGACGACATACACTGAGGAGGGCACTTGAAGAAACAAAGCCTCAAGGCTGGACAAGTTATGATTAGAGTGGCGATGGTGTGTGGGACCCACCTACTACACATATAGTGTAGATGGCGATGATGTTGATGACGGTGATGATCTGTCATAGCAAAACTTACGTTCCTTGTGACAGATCAAAAAACACTTTGAGTACTCAGTAGATTTTGTTATATTTTTTATATTGTAGCATAAGATGGCCTCTAAAAAAGTGTAAACATTTTACGATAAGTGAGTTTGTAGGTGTGTGTATGTGCAAGTCTCTGTGTGTAATTTCAACTATGTAATGAAGGAATTTATTGCAGCCAACGTGCGAACTTTGTGACTAGCTTAACGTCTGCTTTGTATAGCGCAGCAATACGGCCACTCACCCCTACCCTAGACAGCTTTCCCATCACGCAGTTCGCTGTATACGGATACGGCGGAACATAATTATTACAGTTATTACAAAATCGTTGCGTTCTTTATTCGAAATTTGAGAACTTAAAAATTGTCCGACATAGTACATAAATACTGTTTTCTAAGAAACACGTTAGAGCAAATAAACGACCCACATCGCTCATGAAACTTGCAGGTACCTTGCAGTCGTGCACTATTAGCAGTAGTGGGTGTCTCTCCGTTATCTACGTCTTGGGCAGGTACGATGGCCAGGTTCTTTTCTTTGTGGTACTCTTATAGAGTCAAAGCCAATAACCTCGTATTAACACGCTTCTTATTTATAACCAGGATTGTAAACGGACGCAACTATTCAGCTCTAACAAATAAATCATACAGTAGCATTAACACATCGTGTGACAGAGTTACAAGTAAACGTAAAATTGTCCCAAATTAGCTGGCTCATTGGTCTCAAATTTCTGTTTAATATGTAGAACATCATCTCCAAGAAGCCGAGAATTTGATACAGACATACAAGAAGGAAGAAGACAACTGTGCAAATAAAGAGATGGCGTGAACAGCTGGAGACAGATTATAATTCCCCATTTATATAATAAAATCGTAGCATGTAGATAACCGTTAACTACCTTTCTCTTCATTAAATTGCTTGTCTAACGCGGGGAGAATGTAACATAAAAACGCATTTAACAATTTTGCAACCTAACTGTCTGCTGAAGACGACACAGTCACTTATTCATGAAGACTGTTGTCTCATTGTGAATTTTTTTATGTCGTTTGTTCAATACACAGTCTTTACCTCACAGACATCTCGTCATTGTTAACATACACTTGGGTACACAATACAATTGTTGGTACGCCAACGCATTGTTAAAGAATTCTTTTGTTATAACTACTTGCTTTGTGGATACAGGCTTTTACCAAAATTGGAAATGTATTGCTCTTTCTATTTCTCTAAACGGTTCAGTACTGTATTTAGTATTTACGATGGCGTTTGGTTAAGACTTTTTACTCGTACATTTTCTAGATAAAAAATTGTACAACTTTTTTGTTAACATTCATGGTTTATTGACATTGTTATAAAACTTCTTCTTCTTCTTCTTCTTCTTCTTCTTCTTCTTCTTCTTCTTCTTCTTCTTATTATTATTATTATTATTATTATTATTATTATTATTATTATTATTAGTAGTAGTAGTAGTAGTAGTAGTAGTAGTAGTAGTAGTAGTACTAACAGTGGTCTTAGTTTTGTCAGCAAAAGGCGGATAGAATGCAGTGTAACAGACGTATCTTGATACGGCAAGGTTGGATTTAAAAATCTGTCTTCAGTAGTACAAGATAGTTAGCGGTCAGCGCAAGAGGGAAGAGACTTTGAAGGGACATGAAAACCAGAGTGGAACAAAGGCAATGGTCGAGGCTGTCATGGAGCTGATACAACGAGAAAGACGCAGAAACAATAGGAGCCCAATCTACTGGTGGACGGAAGAGATCTCTGCTCTCAGAAAGAAATACATCCAGCTGAGGCGCACAGCTCAACGGGCACGGATAAGAAGGAGAGAAGCTAACGTCAGAACAACAGAACATAAGACAGCAAAAAAAGAACTTGCGTAAAGTTATTAGACGGCAACAGGAACGTTTAGAAGCTTTGGAAAGTACTGGGACAAGAAATGAGCAGGGAACTCTAGGGACTAAGATATACAATTTTAACCCGCAAGCTCGGAGCTTTTGTGTTGGAGGACTACAGGATGTAAGAAGGATGCACCTCATCGTTTAAGGATAACAGCAGAGAGTGGAGCAATGGAGGCCCCAGAGATCCCGATATTCAGCTAAGTGAATTGAAGCCAGTGGGTTTGCTACAAAATAAAAAGGCACCAGGGCCCCAGACATATCAGCAGAGGTACTGAAAGCTGTGGCGCTGACTCACCCGCAACTATGGCTGGACACATGTTTAATATTTTGATCAGAGTAGAAGTTTCTATTCACGTTGGAAAAGAGTAAGACTGGTCCTTATTAGCAGAGGCAAAGAAGATATCACTTACAGGCATTCTACAGGCTTTTGTGTATGCTGGACACTGGCGGGAATGTGCTAGAAAAATTGTTATAGCAATCTTTTGCGGGCTATGAAAGACTCCAAAATTTTATCCGACAGGCAGTATTGTTTCTGGAAGGGCAGATCTGCAGTAGACGCAATAAAATACTACCGGTAGTTGAAGTCGGAAGGGTGACTGAACGAAAAAACTACTTCTCATGGCCAGAATGCCTATTAATTACGCTGCCTATTACTCAAAAATGCATTTAACTCAGCGAAGTGGAATGACATGTTCCACGCTTTGGAACATACGTTTCGTATACACAAATACCTATTGCAGATGATGGCACACATTCTTCGGTTGGACTTGCCTGAGAATACGTTTTAGTTGGGTACGCCTATGATATTTCAGCGGTTATTATAGAACGAGATGTAGAGCTGCTCAGACGAGACTAACGCAAGTTATGTGATGAGTCAATTCTAGAATAACAGATCACGGCTTAAAACTTGCAGCCGAAAAGTCAGGAATCGTACTTACAAAGAGGCATCAGCTCAACATATTGCCAATGCAGGTCAGGGCATTGTGCAGACAAAGGCCGCAGTTGAGTATCTGGGGGTTATGCTGGATACAAAGCTTAGGTTTTTTGCACAAATAAAACTGATAAGGCTGCAACTGTGACCAATAAGGCTGCAAGACGCTAAGTAGAATTATGGCTGACACCAGCGGGCCAAAACCTTCTAAGCGCTGATTACTGATATCAGTTGTTAACTTAATACTACTGTACGCTGCGGAGATATGGGCTAATCAACTCAAAGTCCAAAAATACCAAACACGCACGTCAACAGTGCAGCGAAGTGACGCACTTGGAGCGACTTGCTCTTTCCGCACGTCTTCGGAGTTTGCGGTTCTTGTAGTCTCGGGAATAATTCCAGTCGATCTCCTGACACAGGGGTAGGAACAGATTTACAAGAGCAAGGCCAAAGTAGGCAAAGTACAAGCTCACAGAGAGGCCAGGCAGGAAAAATGGATTGGCAGGCCTAGAAAGCAGTTAGCTGAGTAGACTGACCGTCAACATGAAGAAATAAATTTATTATTTTATAACACAATCTCTAACTGGTCACGGCCTGTTCCGAACTAATCTCTCTAGTATGGGGAAGTAGACAGACCAAACTGCATTTTCTGTAAACAGAAACCAGACGATGTACATCACGTGTTTTCCCCTGTGATAGATGGAAAGAGAGAGGCTAACTTCTACAGACACAAAGGCGTAACAACCGGGCCTGTAGGGCCCGCAATCCAGGGAGGCCTGCGGACTAGAGGGGCCTAGTCCGCGTATTGTAACATTTCCCGTATTTTTGTTTAGGAATGGGTATTACCCATCGAACTTGAGTAAAACCACATTTCCCCGTATGTATTTAACATTAAAAACCAAATACATTTATTTCATTACTGTTATTTTACCAGTGCCTAATAATGTACGTTTAGGGTGTACATTATTTTGTTAACTGCACAATAGAGAGCGTAATTTCAGTTAAGAATGCATCGTTATTCTTTCTGAGCTACGAAAGGAAACTAAAAATTCGTATGGAGAACCCCACATGACTTCCATGTTCTAATTAATTATAAAATTATTTTTAATATATATACTCAGAGCGAAACCAAATATATCACCATGCTTTTGGTAAACACGCTGAGAAATATAATCATAATACGAATTGTACCTTGTTGTTAATATTTTAAAAGTAAAGAATTAATTTGAATAAATTATCTTTTACTTAAACAACGCGAAAGAAAGCAATTTCCGCCCAGCGTTTATCTGTGAATTTCTGAACGAAAAATTATTTTATATATTTACCCGTGGTTACATAGCATGAAACTATATCAATTGTTAATATTTTATTCAAATTTTTAAGTTTTCGGTCGAATAAATTTATAACATCAATACAAAATATTACCCCCTCCCCCTTCAACTACCCTTTTCATTTATAGATATTTTATCTACCTTTGTACAGTGGATTATTATGACCTTCTTTTCGGATACTTTATTTATCAAAATTATGTAATTTACTCTTGTTAAATCGTAAAACGTTGCAGGTAAACTACCCCTCTCCCTTAACCAATCTTCACCCAAATCAACGGGCCTTGAGTCGTCTATAGCTCGGACATATATGCAAGAAATTATTTGATTCTGTTTGAATTTGCGGCAGTTATCGTTCGCCATAGAAAACATTCTACACACACACACTTTTCGGAAAATGACTTTTCTCCATGTTTTAAGACTAGTACAATTAGAATCAGCCCTTATCTCGAACACGTTTTTTCGCGATCACCAACCATCCATTTCCTTACGGAGAATGGGAGTAACAAATGGGCCGAAATACTGAATTGCGTTGTAAAAGTTACTCTGACATTAGCAGCTTCAAATTTAGCCTTTAGAAGCCACGAAGAATGAAGAAGGCCGGCCGAACAGCGGAATGTTTTAGCAATTATTGTTTCAAGAGATAATCAGTGGTCCAAAGAACAGGGAGAAGTATATGAGCTTAAATATTTCAAATGAACTAATTCAGCTTTTATCAAGAAACTGATTAAAAATATTATTCTGAAACTGATTGAATCTTCTCAATTTTCAAACAGAAATAACACTGTTGCACACCACTATAGAAACTTTTTCCCGATTAACGCCTTCAGGCTTCACAGCTCATCGTCAGATCGGAAATATCTGAACTGATGATGAGCTGCGAAGCTTGAAATTTGCCGTCACAAACAATTTCTATAGTGGTGTGCAACAGTGTTATTTCTGTTTGTGATTATAACAACTAACACAACTTTATTAATTAAGTCCTCAATTTTTCTTAATAATGGATACTACATTAACAGAAAAGATCAATTGAGTCAAATAATTAGATAAGTTTTAATTTCTGAAGACGAAGCAGGAAGATCCATCAACTTGAAAATAAATTAAAGTATTTTAGAAATAACCGATGAAACTAGCCTAGGCTTAAAAGAAGAGATTTTAATCAGTTTTGAGGAGAATGTATTCTATTTACGTTACACAACTTTATGCCACAGCTACAAGTATTCAAGGAGTAGTATTCAAGACGAAACAATGGCATGAATTATATAAGGTAGTAGGGGGGGGGCGCAAAGTTTCCTACGGGGCCTAGAAAAAAGAGTTACGCCACTGTGGAGTAAACAATGGGACAGATCACGCCCGACAGTATCATTAGACTGACTCTGCAGAGTAAACGCTACTTAAATTGTATAGCAGTCTACACAGAGAAGGTTTTAAGGTAACAAAATCAAGCAGAAAATGATATTGCTAGGGTTACTGACAGAACAACAGAAAGCAGGTAACGTGAAAGATTTAAAACAGATGAACGTTCACATGCAAGAAGAACAAATTGCACCACCCTAAAGTATTGCAAAAATTGAGTCCCAGGGAGGATCCATTTCATGGAAAATGTGTTTGTGGTTTTGATGGGTGCAAGTCACACACTCTGTAATAGTCCAGACCCCCCTGCGGCAAACATTAGTTTTCCATAATAACTCTCGTAAAATAAATAATAATAATAATAGTAGTAGTAGTACTGGAGAAAGAATTTTCGGACGTTTTTTTTGATAATACCTAATAATTAATATACCAATAAGGCTCAAAACTTGGGTCACTTAATAATTTTTCATACACTTTTACACTAATTTTAAAAAATCATTCTTACTTATTTATTCATTTATGCTATTTACATGTAACTAAATTGAAAGCAGGTTATAAACTTTTTTAGACTTTAAAAAGATATTTTCACGTACGTATCTGTCAGTTTAAGAGTACGGTGTTTACATTTGACATCAGAAGCTTCTCCACCCTTTGTAGCTCTTAAGATACGTGGAAACAGATGTGCATGTGTATAAAGTGTTTGTATTATGCATACACATTTTATGGGAAACATTTTAATTTAATATGATGTTACTTATAAAATTTCAAGCTCATTTGTTTTGTATTTTATGATCGATCACGCACAAGAAAATATTTTGAAGTAAACGCACGCTATATTTGGTTTAAATTATAAAGTTAGATTATTTGTGATTGATGTTGTTTCCGCTACACTCAATTTACTGTATAAGGAAGATAGATGAAATTTTGTGTAAACGTTAGCATGGTCTCGGGGGGACAGGACTTACACTTTTTGTTTTTTATTTATGAACAATGCTATTGACAGCTACATTTACAGCATTATATTACAATATATTGCTTTTAGTATTGAAAAGCTTAAAACATTTAATTGAATTAGTAGTATTTCTAGCGTTTGAATGTAATTCAGTTATACTATATTCATATCTAAGGTTTAGGTTGCTGTGGTAATTAAAACACTGACAAGTTGGGGAAATAATTCATGATCCCATAAAATGGATTAATCTAAATATTATTCATATGTACTGTATCTATAACAGTTAATGCTAGTGGTACCGCCTATTATTTTAGTGTCCCATTAACACTAAGTGTAAGGTTAACTATGCGTAGTATATTACAAGCAAGACTACTGTAATAAAAATATTAATATATAATTGCATATGTATTTTCATTGTTTATTACATGATTTCTTTTTCAGACAGGCGTATGCGTTTGTTATTTCAGTCTTCTTAGTTTGTCTCACTCACCAGTGTTTCTCTACGAGAAGCATGCGCTACTAATTTCAAACATAAACGTGCGTAGACAGAACCTTTCTATTACTGAGTATCATCATTTACGTTCAGTAAAATGACTTAACATGTGATCCCAGTAACTCATACAGCAGCAAGAGTCATAAAGCTCGCTGATTTAGCACTCATCAGTCATATACACTTCTACTTTACGATATTACCTACTACGCTGAGACTGCAGTATTTGGTAACAAATACGTAGCAAATTTGATTGCTCTTACGTAGAAGACTGTGTACCACACCCGTTGAAAAACGGGACTGTTGGTAGAGACAATGAAATAACATTATGAGAAATGTAAACAAGAAACAAAAGATATTTCATCTAAGATGTTTGATCTACGTTCGTTGAGATGAAAGACTATTACGTAACGCTCATGAAAATTCGAGACTGTCTTTCTACACGTTTCTCGATTAGCTCAGCGCACACCCAGCCGGCACTGTGGCCAAGGTTGGGCTTTGATCTAGTCTCCAGATTATTAAAGCGCCTGTAACTGCGTAATTACTCTGGGTCCGCCGCCGGGAAAGTAGCAGATGCCTCTGGAACAAACGACTCAGAGATAAACACCAATCTACTATATGATGCCTTGGTTCCATTGAATGGTGATTTAAATGGGTAAAAGATAAGCATATTTAACACAGAAGAGTGTGTGTTAAGTAGGAAAAGATCTGTATCTGTGATGAGGCAATTAGAAACGTTATATAACAAATCCTACCGGAAATAAAAAATTAATGATTCACAGAATAAAACACTATGTACTTCCAAACTCGGTTAAACAGCGCTCCACAAACAATTATTGAAACGCAATAGCTTACTGACAAAACTGCCTTGGAGCCCGAAATTTGATACTGGGTGATTCCTACAAATGAAGTCGCTCCACGCTCAGACCAGTGAGCACAGAAAAAGGGAGCATTTTTATTCGTATCCGAGCCCGCCTCAGCCACCTGACATAAAGAACACCTACAGAGAATTAACAATGGCGATTAGCATCTTTGAGATGTATAAGTTTGAGATGAGTATAGATTCGCCCTTAGCGAATGACTAAAGGACTTTCAGTTGCGTATAGTAGTCAAGGCATTTGTAAACGGTAAAAAGGGTAATGACGTCCGATATGTTTTACAACTTGTGTAGTACCAGAGTCGAGCAAAGGTAGTTCTAAACCCACTGCAATTTAATACCGCCAAGTCAGGGATCAGCTGCGCTTAGAAAAATATGCTCTCGGCAAAAGATCGCAAGTGCATACCCAATAAAAAAGAATTATATAGGAATGAAAGTACACCACAACAATGTTTACCAAAACAGACAAAGCAAGAAAGGACAGAAGGGCAAATTGTTATTAATGTGGAGAAGCTGCTATTCATGTTATTATATTTTATTATATTATATTATTATTTTGTATACAGATTGTTACGATTTCCTATACCTCACAGGTCTACTATTATAAACCAGAGTTATATATCTTATATATCTAGCATTACTACAACTTGTGGATTACGATTATTAAGTGATTCCACAATTTAAGACACGATCCACGTTATACATTCTACACTCAATACAACAGTTCCATACTGAGAATGTAAACTGTCATCTGACCCAGTAACCTCGTGTAGCCACAAAGATGCACGCGAGCGCGCCGTCAACGGTAAAAAAATGTTTTTGTTCCTTTACTTTTCTGCTCATTTTTAATTTTTAAAACTTTTATTCAATGTTTCAACATAAAGGACCTTTCTAAATAAGCGTCATTTAATAGGCCTACATGCCGTCATTAAATGTTCATTATTTAATTCGTATTAAAAAAGAAAGAACTTTTAATACAGAAAGGAAACACATTTAATGGTAAAGCGCAGCTGTAGACCATTTATGTAAATTTAGACCTATTTATAAAGTAAACATTTGTAATTCATTAGGCTACTGGTAGAATTACTGTACAAAGCATTTTGTACCTTGGTTTGTACAATGTATTCTGTTGGAAAATACATTTTCTACTGCCGTAGTGTAATGGATCGTATCGTGTTTGTAGAATGAAAATTTTTAATAACATCTGTATAGTGTTTTAGAAAAAGTCTGTCTGATATTGCCGCACTACAGAAATTTTGCTAACAAAGCTAAGAATGTTCTCGATCTACTGGATGTTTTAATTGAATGGAATCTACCAACTGGGTTAATGTAAGTGAATTTCGCCTCAGTTGAATCAAACTTATGTACAGTATTATTAAGTAAAAATCTACTAGTAATGAATGTCGGAAGTAAGTTACCGTTACCAAAGTCTGTAGATGCTGGGTATGTAAACAGAGCACTGCCTCCGGTGTGTAACACACACTGTCGACGAAAATTCTATAAATTCACTGTATGCGCCGTTTCCGCCTATTACATCTCATTTGTGTACTAAATATAAATTGTCAGCAAAAGCTCCGATAATCTTTAACTACACCAAACGCAAAATTACGAAACGTATTGGAAATACTTTTACATGCTTCCTCAATGTTTTTCGTAAAACTTACTTAGTTTTATTATTTTCCATAAATAATTATATATTTATTGACCGTTGATTAAACTCTACAGTGATGGCAGTACATATGAAACAATACTGACGGAAAATATACTAATTTATTACCGATACTAAAAAGTTTGTGTTTAATGTGAAGAAATCGCTGCCAATCAAATTTAGTTTTTAGATTTAACGAAAATAAGAATTTTGTTAGCCTATATGTAACACACCAGAATGGCTCTTTGTAAGAGCACATTGGCATGATGCGTTGTATATGTTCTGTGGTGAGCATTATAAATACTTTTTGTAGAAGTTTATAGAAGTTGCTGCACTTCTATTATTTTGATACCCTCCACGTCACTATCACACTAATCTGACGTCCCCCTGTTTCTGTGTACAACGCACTCTATCGCAGCATTGAATAGATATTTTGCCATTACGGAATATTAAAATTCATCGCCTTTGTAAACTAAATTTTTCAATAACAACTCTATACACTTTAAACGGAAGTTTAGGGTGGATACCACGCAACACTCACACTGTTAACAAAATTAACGAGGATCTCCCCATTTCTACAAACGGGTAAAAAAACATAATGAAACAGACATTTCTAGGTTAGTATCCAGTTACTGTGCATTATTGTTTCAATCAATTAGACAAATTTTATAGAGCATACAACTACTTTTATTGTATAACGTTTGAAAATGGTCTAACTGACCGAAATGATCAGTAACAACAAATAATGTAAATAACAATATTCTATAGTAACGAATAAATACTGTTAAGCGTTACAAGGTGTTTAAATATTTAACATGTTTCACCAGTCACCGCGGGAGATAACAATAATTATTTTAAAGTTTGTATTTTTAAGATAAGTTTTGACATGGTACAACTTATACAGATTACTACGTTCAGACGTTGGTTACATTCTCAGGACAGCATTACAATAAATACCCTCTTATTGCCGTCATCAAGTGTTCGTTTTAACACATTCCTTAAAGTTTCATAAACAATAAATTTACTAATAAGTAAGGCGTTTAGCTTACCATTTCTTCAGCATCAGGCTTAAAGAAAAAAACTTTTTCACAAAGGCATTTGAAAAACTATCTGCTTATTGGATCCACAGTTTGGAATAATTTTCTGAACTTTTCTTTAAAAATTTAAAGGCTTTTGCTAAGCGAGCCTGTAATAAAACTCTCCATCAGTAAGCCTACTGTAAAAACTTCATTCTCTGCATGCATTGGTGATTTTCCTCTACATATTGTTACGACGGTCTACTTGATCGTCGTAGGTACAGTGGAAGCAAAATATAAGACACCAATTAAGTCACTAATCACCCGCTTTAATTTTCACAGTTGAACAGTTCGTAATTAAAAACACAGTCTCTTACAACAAATTAAATAAAAATTGTTCACACACAATAAAATGTCAACTAATATTAAAACACAATTGTATTACAATTATACCGCCCGATTATAAAACACAACACTTTACTATTAACCATTTAAACGTACACAGTAATATCGCCCGATAATCACTTGTAATCGCCTGACAATAAACTGAACTGAGCGCCCCTGAGTAATTATGTATTTATATCCCGCCGAAAATCTAAACGACTTCACATACTACGTATTACCACTAAACTACGACGTAATTGATTGCGTCCTTGACACAGTGTGAGCGGCCGCATGAATTCTGGCACCGTCTAGCAAATATGTCGAGAACCACGTACAGCACACGCATTTCATTCCGGATCGCACTGGAACATTCGATAAACACGTAGATTGTTCTGTGATGTCGTAACACTTCCCCCTCCTTAAGCCTGTTCGTCCCGAACTGGCAAACCGTCTCTGAAGTAATACTTAACTAGGCGATCTAGGTGGACGACCTTGAACTTTCGCTGTCCTTCCTGTTGAATCCGATAAACAACATCGTTGATTCTTTTTTTCACACTATAGGGATAGGGTCCTTCCCAGTTAGTTTGCAACTTAGGTGAGCGACCACGACGGCGCTTTGGGTTGAACAACCAGACCTGATCTCCTTCTTGGAAACCCACACTATTGCTGCGAATGTCATACCGCGTTTTCATTTTATCACTGGCAATCTTCAGCCGTCCTCTTACCAAGCGATTCATTTCTCCCAGCTAAGTCCCCAGGAAGAAGAATCTCCCGCCCAAACACCAATTTTGCTGGAGTCATGCCTGTTGTATCGTGTACTGATGATCTATACGCCATGAGGAATAGTGGTATACGTTGGTCCCAGTCTGTTTGGTTCTCGTCAACAACCTTCGACAGATGTTGCTTAAGTGCCCTATTAAATCTCTCAACCATCCCGTCAGACTGACGATGCAGAGGCGTTGTCCTGGTCTTTCGAATTACGAGTAAACGGCACAATTCTTTACACTCCTGATTCGAAATTTCTCCCTTGATCCGTATGGATTTCCATAAGGGCTTCATAACGGCAACAGAAGTTGTGCACTAACTCCTTTGCCACAGTGGTAACCTCCTGATTTGGAATTGCGTAGGCTTCCACCCACTTAGTAAAGTAGTCCCCTACAACCATGATGTACCGATTTCCATCGTCAGTAACTGGGAATAGTCCAGCAATATAGACATTATCCAACGTCCAACGTTATAATGTCTCATTTTCCCCTGTTTCTGGTTTGTGGGCCCTTGTTTGCAGCACATATTTTATATGTCCGAACCCATTCCTCTACGCCGTGGCGAAGATTGAGCCAATAGAATCGCTTCCGTATTTTGTCAAGGGTTTTGTTAACGCCAAGATGGCCTCCAGACGTCCCATCATGCATTTCCTTCAAAACAGACTGTACTTTACTTCGGGGAACTATCAACTGCATGACCACGTCTCCGTTCTCTAAGGTAAGGGATTCCCATTGAGCCCAGTAGTCCTTCAGCACTTTCGAACCATGGCAGACATCTTGCCAATCTGGGCGGCGACCTTCCTCTTTTGCTGTCAAGATCGGTCCAATGTCTTCATCAATCATCTGTTCTTGTCGACAATCTTGTGTCGTCCAGCCATCTGCCAGAAAATCTACAGTGATGGCTTGAACATGTTCGCTGGCGTTTTGTTCTTACTTTCTGTGGCAATGTCGCTAGTTTCCGGGCACGGTCTTCGTGATAAGACATCCGCATTACCATGCAGGCGCCCTCGCCGATGTTGCACTTTAAAGTTGTACTCTTGCAGACGTTCGAGCCATCTTGCCAACTGCCCTTCCGGATTTTTAAATCTCAAGAGCCATGGAAGCGCAGCATGGTCGGTGCGTAGTGAAAACTCCCTTCCATAGAGGTATTTATGGAAGTGCACCAAAGCTCGGACGATTACCAGCAACTCTCTCCTTGTAACACAATAATTTCTCTCTGGTTCAGAAAGTCTCTTGCTGTAATACGCTATTACTGGTTCTTCACCGTTTTGCACTTGAGACAAAACTGCTCCTAGACCAGTATTGCTTGCGTCTGTGTCTACGATGAACTTCCCTTCGGAAGTTGGGAAAGCGAGAATGGGCTGCGAGCATAATGCAATTTTCAAAGTCCTAAATGCTTGATCACACTCTCTCGACCACTGGAATTTTCGTTTATTTTCCGTTAGCTCATGTAGTGGTTTAGCAATACTAGCGAAGCCTTTCACAAAACGTCGGTAATATGAGCATACCCCAGTAAACTACGAACTTCTGGTTTACTCTTTGGAACTGGCCAGTCTCTTACGGTGTCTACTTTATTAGGATCCATGCTAACACCCGATGCCAAAACCAGATGGCCCAGATACTGTACTTCCTTCTGGAATAGAAAACACTTCTTCGGGCTCAGCTTCAGTTGGGCACCTTGAATTCTAGTTAGAACCGCCTTAAGGTTTTTCAAATGGTCTTCGAAAGTCTTTCCGATCACTATGACATCGTCTAAGTAAACAAGGCATGTTTTCCACGTCAGTCCACGGAGTACCAGGTCCATCAATCTTTCAAATGTTGCCGATGCATTACAGAGTCCAAATGGCATGACGTTAAATTGGAATAATCCACTTGGGGTCGAGAAAGCGGCCTTTCCCTTGTCTTCTTGATGAAGACCCACTTGCCAATATCCACTCTTCAGGTCCAATGTGGAAAACCACTGTGCTCCGGACAACGTGTCGAGTGTATCGTCAACGCGAGGTAATGGATAGCAGTATTTCTTTGTAACGTCATTTAACCTCCGGTAGTCTACGCAGAAACGCAATTCACCATCCATCTTCGCTACCAGCACTTCAGGAGAAGACCAAGCACTTGACGAAGGTTCGATTACTCCCTCTGTCAACATGTCCTGTACTAACCGAGACATTTCCTCTTGCTTAGATAATGGAGGCCTTCGAAGAGGTTGGCGTATAGGTGTTGTGTCACCTGTATTGTTGGGATGTTACACAAGGGAGGTTCTTCCCAGTGACTGTCCCCGAACTGCAAAACAATCTTTGAATTCGTGTAAAAACTGTCTGAGTTCTTTTACCTCACCACTTGAGAGGTCGTTACAAGATCGTTCAATAATTCTTGCAGTTCCTCTGGTAATTTGGAATTATCTGAAGCACTGGATCTTTGTTGCGTCATTCCAGCTACCTAGGCCACAGGAGTCAATTTGCCTAGGAGCGTATTGCTTTGTAAAGTGATAGCTTGATCCAAAATATTCGCCACTCTAATAGGTACATTTCTGGTTTTGTCAGGTTTTACTAAACTTCTGGCAATTGGCAATTAGTACGACCGGTGTGCTGACTACCTGTGGTTCGAATATAGAGCACTGGTTGCCCCTAGTATCTACCTCGGTTCTAACCATGATGATCTTTTCGGAGTTTGGCGGAACAATTACGGCCACTTGGTTTATGACGTCCATCGATTTTTCCGATGTAGTCATTGTGGAGAGAATTCTCCACACCAAGACTCCTTCGATAAAGAACTCTTCTCCTCCGATTCTCAAGACAGTGTTTTTGAAATCGACTATAAATCCGTATGCGTTCATAACGTCCACACCAAGAATTGCTTCATCCACAATGTCTGCAATAATACTTGATGATTAAACTCAAGTCGACCGAGGCGTAGGTGTATCTCCACTTTTCCAAACACTTTTACAGGCCGTCCAGTAGCTGTTCGCAGGCTGCAAGAGCACCAGATTGGCTTGAGATCTTACACCACGTCGGGGCGCACAATAGAAACTGTTCCGCCTGTGTCAACTGTAATCGAGGTTGGCCTTTCTTGAACGAATCCGGTAACCACCAAGCTCCAGCTGTTTTTCTGAAGTGAAGAAATTGCGTACTGTCTAGGGGCTTTGTTCCTCCAGTTAGTCATCACACGCCCCGTTGTACCGACTACTGCTCGTTTCCCTGCTGCTGAACTCTCACCCGACAATCCCGTTGTAGATGTCCAGGTTTCCAACATCGATAACACTTTGGTCTTCCATCCTTTCTTATTTTATTCTGTGGCGCTGACCGTCGGGTCTCTGCTCCTGGTTCTTCTTCCTCATCGTCTGTGCCGTCGCAATCTTTTAGCCCGCGCACTTTATGACGTCCAACCTGACGCTGATTTGGCGGCCTCAAATTGCAAAAGCATGTAACAGGGCGTCCGCACTGTTCTGGTGTCTTGCCATTCGTAACACTTGCTGTAGTTCTTTATCTCGGACACCGGCAGAAAATGTCTGCATCGCATAACTCGTTTGAAAATCTTCTGGCGCTTCTGGATAGGCCAGTCTAATTAGTCTGTCGATAATTGCTTCAAACTCTTGAAGGCTCTCCCCGGCATGCTGCTGCCTTGCTCTCAACTGGGTGCAGTACACATCTCGCAAATGTTTATCATCATACCGTAGTTCCAGAGCTTTTATCAATTCGGCATAGGTGTTTTGGCTGTCAGGTGACACTTTCTGTAGTATTTCTGCCGCATGTCCTTTTAATGCAAGAACGAGTGAAACAGCCTTGTCTTTCTCTGTCCAATTAGTTGCGCCTGCAGCAGCTTCGAATTGGCGTAAATACGTCCCCCAGTGCGTGCTTCCATCAAAGGGTGGGGCCTTGACATGAACTGTCTCAACCGCAGGCGAGGTGACCTTCTCTATTGACTTATTTTCTGTCTTTCTCTGTCTTTATCATTCGTACAGTCTGTTCAGAATTTTGTTTTGGTTGTATTTTCATAAACTACTCAACTTTATTTTTAATTTGCTTTTTTATATTTGTAATCGAGTCTTCTATTTTTGTTGACATAGCTTTTTCCAAACTCGTGACAATTCTTTCTACTTCAGCTGTTTTATTAGACATCGATTCTTCAACACTCGAGACAGATTTTTCTACTTCAGCTATTTTTAATGTCATTGATTCTTGTACCTCTGATATTTTAGTAACTTATTTATTAGGCTCACCTCTTAGGAGACCCAACTCTGCAGCGGTTTGTTCTTGTGTCTGCTTTTGCTCCTGTATTAACACCTTGATGTCTTCTGTTTCACGCTTCCGTTCTTCTTTTTGTCTTTCTTCTGTTTATAGCATTAGTGCTTTATGACGTACCTCAGCCTCTTCTCTTTCCTGCCTGCGTTTTTCATCCTGTCGTTTTTCTGCTTCTTCTCTTTCTTGTCTTCGTTCTTCACTTGTCTCTTCCCGTGTCTGCCGCAGCAGCGCTTAGAAAGCTTCCACCATCTAACTGGCATCCATTGTTTACCGATTAATTACAAATTACCTTGTCTTGTACAAACTGTCCTCTGTTTCCACTGATAACAATTCTATCCCACTTCTGACATCACTGTTACGACGGTCTA
Organism: Magicicada septendecula; assembly: GCA_034769895.1. Lineage (NCBI taxonomy): Eukaryota > Metazoa > Arthropoda > Insecta > Hemiptera > Cicadidae > Magicicada > Magicicada septendecula. The sequence goes on from JAWRYS010001895.1 coordinate 153,791, forward strand.
CTTGATCGTCGTAGGTACAGTGGAAACAAAATACAAGACACCAATTAAGTCACAAATCACCAGCTTTAATTTTCACAGTTAATCAGTTCGTAATTAACAACACAGTCTCTTACAATAAATTAAATAAAAATTGTTCACACGCAATAAATGTCAACTAATATAAAAAACACAATTTTATTACAATTATACCGAACGATTATAAAACACAACGCTTTACTAATAACCACTTAAACGCACACAGTAATATCGTCCGATAATCACTTGTAATCACCCGACAATAAACTGAACAGGGCGTCCCTGAGTAATTGTATTTATAGTCTGCCGAAAATCTAGACGATTCCACATACTACGTATTACCACTAAACTACGACGTAATTGATTGCGGCCTTGACAGTGTGAGCGGCCGCATGAATTCTGGGTACCGTCTAGTATATGCGTCGAGAAGCACGTGTACACCACACGCATTACATTCCGGATCCCTCTGAAACATTCGATAAACACGTAAATTGTTCTGTGATGTAACAATATGTTGCGTCTCATTTTCTGTCAGTCAAGAACAAATTGTTAGCAAAAGTAAATTTCTGAATTACTACCTTAATACCCCAAATACACAAAATATAATATTTAATAATGTTCTCAATTCTTTTTTTTTTTCAAAAAAAAATGTTTTATTGTTTTTTTTTTTTATACGCCATTAAACGACATCAACAAGCGTTTCTTGAGACAAAGAAATATGTAAAACCATACAAGATAACCAAACACAGGTCTTATCCATTACCTTTTCAACTGAATATTACAGATATGAAAATCGACTCTGTACTTCAATGTTATGTACAATGATGTAAAACATTGAAGTTACCTGAAGCGTCAAAATAATCGTTTCACGCATCGTTTGCACAACAACTGTCTCAGTATTACAAAATCCTGTTTTAATTCTTAACATAGGCGTACGTCATATATCTGAGAGCGGTATTTACAAAAGGTCGGCTAACAACTTAATTCTGTAAGCAATCGACTTTCCAGAGTCTGATCGATTATTCTCCGTGCGTCGAAAACGTAGCAGCGGAAAACTCTAGCAACCTGACTTGTAAATAGCAGTGTTTCGGAAAAGGCCAGCCACTTTGAATTCCAATTAGGTGTGCATTATCGGAATGAATCGTGTTTCTTATATAGCGTATTAGTATGACGTGATTATTGTGCACGGACAACCGTAATTAGTAAATTGCATTACTGTTAAACCGTAGTAATTAGGTGATATTTGATTGTTCCGAATCGTGTACTGGACAATCAAAAACTTGAATTGCTGTAGGCTAGTGTTTGTTGTTGTTTTTGTTTATTGGAACTTTAATTAAAGTTGCGAGTAACAGAACCTTTTGTGGTCTAATATTTTAATGCACTGTATACACGCGACAATCCTTGCGACCGTGGGAACACTATGATGAATGTAGAAAGGTGAGATACAATGTAAGCGGGAAACATCGTGCATAGCGTAGTCAACAGTCGTCGTACTATAGATAATAATCGTCAAGTTATTACAATTAATTATAGCACTGACGCAATTTACCACCTTCTGTTAAGTAGTTTACTTTGTATCTATGTTCATCCAGAAATCGACCCTCCTTGATTAGATCACCGACTAACGTCTATGCTAACAAAACTAAATACCTAGTTTGTGTTCAAACAATAGATACACATCTATTCGAATACATACGTACACACAAATACAGCACAATGTTAGAAATGTTTTCTTCGTCATTACTCTTTGTTTCATAACGTAAATCATAGATGATTATTTAAACACTCGTACTTGGAAAGTCAAAGTACTTTTTAAAGCAAATTAAAAATTCTTCATACATTTTTATAAAAGGAACCATTCTGTGACTCGCTTATCGTTCTGACGTTCACTAGTTAAATTTATTTATTGATTTTTTTAAACTTTGGTGTGTAGTATGTAGCCTACTCATATGGTTTTCCTCCTTGGTTTGTAATCAGTGATTCTTATGCACTGATAGCTGAACGTTCTGCTGCGTAACTAAACTTTAAGTTTTATTATAACTTACTCGAAGCCGATATGTTCAATCTAAAGTAATAAAGGTCGTATTACCTACTGATAGGTATTGGTTGTGGATTTCTTTCAACAAAAGCTTTTTTGTAGGTAGGAAAGTCAGCAAACAAATAATTATTTTAAATTACAATGTAATTTAAATTTAAATTAGTCGCAATTGTAATTTGTAAATTACAATGTGATATTATGACTAATTAACATAACAATTAATTTTACTTACTACATAAAAATCAGTTGACTACTGAATTTGACACTGATATGATTATGTCTAATCAACTAGCAGTTATTTCACTATATAATTAAAAAGCAGAAAAATATATGTTACATATACAATCAAATTAAACCGGAAACAAATTTTAAAAAGTGGTATTAAGGGAACATAATTTGCAATATGTTGGAATATAATTAGTTTGACATTAATAGTCAGTCAAATTATTTGATTTGTTTATTACATTTACTGCTTCACCGAAACGGTATATGTCTGTTTATATGCAACCAAGAAGCTAGTGAGCGTTTTAACCATGAACACTAAAACTGCTTCCTAAAATCATTTTATTGTAGCATGTGCCGTGAATGTACGATCTTGGTTATTGAAATCCAACCGTAGGCCTACTTTGTCACTTCACGCGTTCTATAAACACAATATTTTGTTACCTCTTGGTGTGTTTGGGGGGGGGGTGTACGTTTACCACTCAGTATATTGAATCTGATACGTTCCTGTTGGGAATATAAATTGTCAGCGAAATCAGTAGCTTTTATTCGTATTATAAAAAAAAGCTAAGTTTATGTTAAGCATTTACTTTAGATGATAGCACTTGTCACTTGTAACAAATTTTATATGCAAAGGAAGTTGTTATCACAGTCACCCGTGTAACGATTCTATATCTAACACTCGAAGGAAATCTTATGGCCTAGATAATCGTATAGTACTAGAAGAAAAATACGAATATGTAGAACACAATGTTATTCAGTGTACTGAAGTACTGAGCTAAAAATCAATTATCTAAAACATGTAGATATTCAGCTACTAAAATTTATCTAGTGATACAAAGGCTATAAATGGTTTCAGGCAGCTGAGAAGATATCCTAAAGCAGCCTGTGGTACAGGATATTTTTGCAGTTATTCGGCTCCCTTCGCCGAATGCAACAGCCGGTTAATAGCGATTTGAGTAAAATAAATTAAATAGTGGCGCTACGGAATCGTACTCTTACTTTGGTCGACGTGGTTAGGCCACGTAGATTCTTGCCACGCCGGGCTCCCTCCTGTCCTCGTGTAGACGTGTGTCCTGATTTGTATTATGTAATTTATGTAAATTGTTTTCGTGTGAAATTTTGAATTTTGATGTTGAGTTAAATATTTGGTCATTGTTGGTAGGCATATTTAATAATTTTTATTCTGATTTGTCTGAATTGTTGTGTTGGGAAGAAATGTTCGTCAGATGAACTTTGCTTGAGAGATAACGGCGAGCACTGCGGTGTTCACGTCACCGCATTCCCCGTTTAACAACCCCGTACCTTGCTCACCGGTCGTGTCCCTGATTGTCGAGTCTGCGGTTCGCTTCGATCAGCTGTTTGATTTCACTAGATGTAAGTCAACAACTTTGCTTTCCGTAGTCTACGCTTATTTTCTTCATTACACATGATACATGAAGAAAAACCACATGATACGGCTTTATTAAGGGAAATTGACCTACTACGTAAACAAGATCTTTTATTCGAACTAAAAGCTCGCGGCATCCAAAAAACGGAACCGTAGGCGAACTGGGAAAAAGTTTGCTTACCGCAATACACGAGGGGAGAACTCCCGACGTAAAGTGCCTTGAAGGGATAGATATCTGTGCCGAGTGTAAAGACTGCAACCTGATTTCAGATATATTGGACGTTGATCTCGCTAATATAGGAGAGTCTCAGTGTCAGAACGACTACCAAAGGCTTAGAGCCAGGTGTCGAGTTTTTGAGGGCCGTTTGAGATTGTTAGAGTCCTGGGCGGAATCCTCATCAGATGTAAGCGCTCGGAAACACGTAGTATCGATAATGGAAAAATTTTAAAAAGTTTTGGTCGCAAGCGAGAGCTGCCCGGTTGCCGAAAACGAAGCTAGCCCGTATGAGTCCGCGCAGCTGAGCGGTAGTAATCTGGGTCTTAGCGCACTTATCCAACTGGAAGATAAGGCGGCCCCATTAGGAACCGCCATTCCCGAACTCGAGCAGAACCCTTTCTTAAGCGGCAACAACAACGCGAACCCCTCCCCTTCTCTACTACCCACCAGCCTTTGTTACAGTAAATTGCCGCACCCTGCAGAGAAAATAGTCCTCAGTCTTCCGAAAGCTGACGGATTCTGCGCCGACACTCTGCTCGAGTTTTTTAAGGTCGCGCTGAGACTAAAAAGGTGTTTTCCGGTTTCCGAGGCCGGGTTTTTGGCTTTACTCATGCCCTATTGCTGCGGGGCCTTGAGCGACCGACATGTTAAGCATCTCCCGGGAGATGATTTTGATGCCTTTCACCAAGAGGCCCTGGAATTTTTTATACCCGGGCGGTTATTTTCTTCTCTAAAACAGAAGCTATTTTTGAGGGCCCAATCGCGCGGAGAGCCATTGTCCACCTATGTTTCTGAGATAAAAGAGGCCGCCCAGGTACCGAGACTACCCGTCACGGAGAGAGAGGACAACATCGTATCTGGGCTGTCCGCCCAAACGAGGTCCAGCCTTGTATTTTGCGATCGCCCATCCACGTTTACTGATCTGGATAAGATCTGCGTGGAGGTGGCAAACTTTCAGTTCACTGACCAGACTATTACAGATCGTAGCCCTACTAATCACCCAGTTAGCGCCGGACCGCGTGAGGTCGTGCCACTACTGTAAGGAGAACGGGCACGTAATACGTTTCTGTCCCAAACTAAGAAGCACTAAACCAAAAACGCGCAATGAGAGACCGTACGGTCAGCAACTGTCTCTCAGTTTCCTGCCGCAAGTTTGACCTGACTGGCTGTCGCCGGTGCACACCAGTTAAGCGTCTCCTTACCCCAATTTGCTACCTGTGTAAAAGAAAAGGGCATTACATCTGGCAGTGCCGTTTGTTCACCGGCAAACTACCCAAAAGGGATTCCGTTAGGCGTCGCCCCTCGTCTGACAAAGTGACGAGCAGGACCTTGGCCCACAGGGTCACCTTTCATAGCGCATATAAAGAGCATCTGGGCGCGGAAAAAATTTGATCAGTTTGTTTAAGAATAAAGTGTTTTTGCCCCAGGTTGAAGTTATTTTCGGAAAAAATCAGTAAATGGACTAAATCGATTCCGGGTCCGTGCGTACGATTATGTCACGTCGATTGTTCGAGGCCACTGAGAAAAGCGAAAGCGTATTAAAACAGGGGAAAAGTGGTGTAGTATGCAGGAGTGCCTGCAACAGTAACTTGCGGATCAGTTTGGAAGTTTTATGACGAGTAAAGATTGATGCTTACACCTGGAATTTCCCCATTTTGGTTGCCGAGGGTTTATTGTGTGACCTCATTCTTGGCGCTGATTTTATCCGTCACACCCGTTTGGTGCTTGATATACACCAGGGGGTGATATACTTCAAGTTCAGTCCAAAAAACCTCATTTCGTTGTGTGATCGCGAAAACGGTCCGGAAGGCTGCCATTCAAATCTTTTGGATAAGGGGCCTTTCGATGTGGGGCATCTCGACCAGAAAAAAGCTGACGAGATAATAAGAGTATGCAACCAACATAAGAATGTTTTGACGAGGGAACTGGGCCGCACGGACAAGTTAACCTACGATATTACCCTGTTAGACAATCGGCCCGTTAAGGCTCATCCTTACCATCTGGCCCCTCCCAAAATGGAAGCTATGCGGCAAATTACCGACCTTCTGGTCAAGGAGGGCGTTATTAAACCAAGCGTATCTCTCTACGCGAGCCCCGCGTTTTTAATTTGCCGACCGGACAAGAAACCTCGATTAGTTATCGATTATAGGAAATTAAATAAGAACATTGAAATAGAAGTGCAGCCTTTACCCAATATTCACACCTGTTTCCAGTGGCTTTCGGGAGCGAAATATTTTATTATTCTGGATCTATCTAAAGCTTATTTTCAAATTCCTCTATCTGAAAAGTCTATGCCCATCACCGCTTTTGTTGTGCCCTACGGCTTGTACGAGTTTTGTCGGGTTCCTTTTGGCTTGAGCACCGGGGCTCAAGTGCTCACTAGGTTGTTGGACACCGTTCTGTCCGACATAAAGTACAAATATGTATTTAACTACCTCCACGACATAATCGTATACTCTAAATCCTGGGAAGACAGCGTGCGTCATGTCGACGAGGTACTCAAGAGGCTAGGAAGGGCCAAACTTACCGTAAATCCCGACAAGGTTCGTTTGGGAGTGAAACAGATCAGTTTTTTAGGACACCTGGTGTCTGAGGACGGCGTTTGTGTAGACCCGGATCGGATCCGCGTTATTCGTAAGTTCTCGCGACGCATAGACGCTAAGGTCGTGGCGCGCTTTATCGGAATGGTAAACTATTTTTCTAAATTCATCCCAAAATTTTCGGAAATCGCGACCCCTCTAAATCGGTTAAGAAGAAGGGGCGAGAAGTTCCTTTGGGGAAAGAAACAACAGGACGCGTTTGTTGCCCTAAAAGACGCCTTTAGTCAACCCCCAGTCCTGCGTATGGCTGATTTTAACAGTACTTTTATCCTTCAGAAGGATGCTAGTTCGTGTGCCCTTGGCGCCGTCCTGTTACAGGAGATCGAAGGAGTGCGGCGACCGATTGCTTATGCGTCCCGCATGCTTACCCCTCAGGAAAAGAAGGCATCGTCCGCATATCAATCTGAATGTATAGCCGTAGTTTTTGGGGTAGAGAAGTTCCGCCAGTATCTGGAACTTCGGGAATTCATATTAGAAACAGACAATCAGGCTCTCTCGTGGTTGCTCTCCTATCCGCGTCAGCTCGGGAAGTTGGGACGTTGGATCGCCCGGCTTACTTCTCTGAAGTTTGAAGTGCGACACATTAGAGGTACACAAAATCCTGTGGCCGACGCCTTGTCCAGGATGTTCAACACGGACAACGTCGAAGATTCGCCTGCCCTGTGCGCCGGCGTCCTGTCCAATTTTCCCCTCTGCTTTTCCGATCTTTATCAGTTACTCAGTTACAGCGTGAGGACGACGTCGTGGCAAAGGTAATAGAGGACGTGGAGTCTGGATCTTGCGCAGATAAATACTGCCTCTCAAAGGGAGTTCTGTGCACTAAAGATAAATCGGGGAAACCTCATACAATATACTTGCCAAAGGGAGTAAGAGATATGGTTTTTCGGTATTTTCACGATTCACGTATGGGAGGACACCTAGGGTTTTTTAAGACTAAGAACAAGATTTGCAACCTGTTCATCTGGCCCGATTGCTACAACGATATTAAAAGAATGGTCAGACGTTGCGACGTATTTCAGACGTGCAAACCCGCTCGAAATACGAGTAGGTCTATTATCGTCTTCCGTCCCAAGCAGGCCCATGGAGAAAATCCACATCGACTACGTCGGCAAATTGCCCCGAAGTAAACGGGGAAATCTGTTCATTTGGTGGCTGTTGACTCTTTCTCTAAGTATTGTTGGGTGTGTCCGGTCCGCGATTCTACTTCGGTGGCTACTGTATACACATATTTTTCAAAATTTCGGTTTCCCAAAATATCTAATATCTGATAACGCTACCAGTTTTATTTGCCACTCTTTCCGTAATTTCTGCTTTTCTCACGGGGGAGACATAGGCCTAACACATTATCTCCTTACCACCCTCAACCTTCACTGGCCGAACGTTGTAACCGTAATCTTAAAGCCTCCCTCATAGCCTTCCCATTGCTCCCTCAGAGCCTCTCGTAATCAGTCTTCCTGTTCGCTCCCAACCCATCCAAGAACCCGGCCTTCACTGAGCGAATCTTCCGCGAGGTAGAGCGCTTTCTATCGGCCGGTATCACAGTCCAACCGGAGCCCATCTCGCCGGAGGAGGTCTCTGAGAGGATTGTTCAGCTCAAGCCCCGGAAGGCGCCTGGCCCAGACGGAGTCATGAATTCCGCACTCCATCGCCTTCCGGAGCGAGGAATACAGTTCCTCTCTGATCTGTTCAATATATGTTTCAGACTGGCCTACTTTCCGGTGAAATGCAAAACGTCTACAGTTATAGTGACACCCAACCCGGGAAAGAATCCTTCCCGCGCGGAAAACCTCAGACCCATCAGCCTCTTGTCCGCGACGTCCAAGGTTTTCGAGCGACTGATAATTTACATAAATACATACTGATAAAGTACAGCAGCTGTTAACCCGTACTAAAAGTTCTGGAATTTGCAGTGTAAACTTGGTTCCACGAACGGGGCCAGGAACTCCAGAGATTTGGTCCAGCACCTGGATTCTTCACTTCATTTACGGCGACACGTGCTGCAGACAGCGCAGAAACATGAACCCATAACGGACGTACGCATGCCGCAGCAGCGACAAATTCTACGGTACTAAACACATCATACAGTTTCAAGTAACAATATATTTCTTTAATTACATCCAGCAATAGTTCCGAGTTCCAGACATGTAGGCCTGTTAAAAAAGGAAACATGAAATAAATTGCTCGCTTAGAGCGACATAAACTTACATATTTTGCAGAGACTTTATAGTATAACGAAGTGTTAGAAATTCATTAACAGATCATAGCATGCCTGTTGCGCACAATTAAAACTGTAAACTGGTATTGATTCATGTGGCTGATTTAGTCTAATTAATTTGAATCAGCGTTTAATTTACTCCGTAAATCGACACTTAGTAACCAATTTATTCTGGACCAATTTAGCTTATTTAGCATTCATGTTATTCAGTTTCCAACTTATTCAATACTTAACTAATTCAGTATTTAATTAATCAGTTACTAATCTTTATTTGCTGGCTGACTCATAATTAAACAAAATTAAGAGGCTAATTTTGTTTCAAAGTGAATAAACTCATTTTAACTCTGGTCACTAGCTGGTAGTGCCTTTTTCTTATGCACCGGTCTCTTTTATATTTAAGTTAATTATTATGAGCATTTTAGATGTACCTTATATTCATAATGATTATTGGTGGTAACAAATATTATGATTATTGTGGTGTATTGTGTTATATTATTGTGGTATATTATGATGTTGAAGTATATTGTGTGTCACGTTTTCTTTTGGGTCTCAGCAGTATATAAACGTGGTACAATATGTTGGAAATGGAAATACGGAGACCTGTACAGTAGATATTATAAGTTACGGATTATATTGTTTTGTAATAATAGCACTCTTTGATTTTATCTCACTGTACCTATACGCAAAGAAATACAAACAATTTAATTGAAGAAAATAAAATTCAAAACATGAGTGAAACTCTGTTCATTACTAAAACTAAGATTATGATAATTTCATCAGTTTAGAAAACACTCAAAACAATAAATAAAGTGCTCTACGATTTTAACATACATAATGCTTTCTTTTTATCAGTTCCCACCAGAAAACGTCACATTAAAACATAAGACGAGTCGAAAGCTCAATACATTTCCAATTACAGTAAAAGCCTGCGTCTGTAACGTAAAATAAACCAACAAAAGAATGTTGTAACACAGCAACGGTTTGTTGTGTCCCGCTTGCTTGGTAACAATGTAAAACCGCAAGAAGAAAAGACACAAAGAAAACAATGTTAAACCAACAATGAACAGCCTTACAACGGTGTTACAACGGTCTTTTTTATTACAGGGTTGTAATCGACATAAATGCAAAGGGAATTTTTTAACTCTGGGGTTTGCACTGACAACATATTGTCACATAAAATGTACATTTAATAAATAATTATATCTTCTGACTTTTAGTTTTACATCACGAAGCAAAAATGAGATGCAAACTAAGAACAAAACCTACGCTGTATGCAGAATTTATTGAGTAACTGCGACAGATATCTATTAATTCCAGTAATGTATATTAGAGCGTGTTGCCGCGAAGACACGGCAGAAAAACTATTGTCGTTCAGCATTTTGTTGGTTGGGAAACTTTACAGTTATTAAGTATCACTATAATGCGTAACGAGTTATAAGTAATACGTTCTCTACATTTCGTAGCACCCTAGATACGAGGTGTATCATGACGCTTCAGCCAATAATCACCGACGACTTGACTAAGGTCAATACAAATACATATGACTTGCATTTTACAAACGTAATTACTAGTAATTACACGTGTATTTGTAAGTTTGTCTTTGCATATAAGAGTTAAATTTCGACACGTTTATCGATTCTAAATATGATATAAAATTTAGCATTGTACATACATTATCATTTATAATACACAATCAAGTATGTCAACATACACACACACACACACATGCATTCGTTATTGCACAGACATATTCATCTAGACACGATTAATATAAGATAAAATTTTTAAATGATATATTGTTTTCTTAGATAATGCATTCAAAACAGAAGATTGTCCCCAGAGCCACAGGAACGTTCACTAAGAATCCATCTGTCTTGGTTATACAGTGACTTGAATATATCATATACATCATCAATCACAAGTAATATAACTTTATAATGTTACCCGACAGCTGTCTTGAAAAATATATTCTTGTACGTGATCAATCATCAAGTGTGAATAAAGTGCATTTGATTTTTTAATAGCATTAACTTAACAATCACAAGTTCCGTTCTTTAGTGAACGAGTTTGTGTGTGTGTGTGTGTGTGCGTGTGTGCGTGTGTGTTCAAAAAATATATAATATGTAGAGACGTTATTTGTCATATATTCAGGTACGCACGAATGTAAAAGAATAAAAAATCTCAGACTTCACAATCACAAAAAACAGGGAAAGCATACATTGCCCCTTTCTACCAGGAAATTTTTTCTCAGGATATCAGTTATCTTTCCTATGACAAACTTTATTCTGTCTCTTTTCGATCACAATTCATAGAACCTCTCTATTTGACACTTTGTCAGCCCACTGTCATTCTTCGCCGCAGTTAAACACTGCAGTTAAGAAAAACAGATTAACACTGGTAAACTTCAAGAGAGAGGAGGACAATTTTAGGTTACAGATAAAACAGCGTACACTTTGCAGGTACTCATTAAGATCTGTCATTTTGATGAAAGCAATACCTACGTTTAACACAAGTTTTATGGTTTTTCTTAAAATTATTGTTACTTCAAATAGCTAAAAACCACGTGACATATTTTCCGTTGTTTCCAATCGTGGTGATTATGTCACCCTTTCTTCAGTCAGAGTCTCGGTTTCGTCCCTTCAATGGCCATCTTGACTATTCAAGCAACGATGGTAATTTGCGGGATTCCCTGACAACCTACGTATATTCCTGTAACTGCAGATACCTCGCAGCGTTCCAAGTATTATGGGAAACCTGTTCGCAGGTACGCGAAGATTATGGGAATATAATTTGAACAGACGCGTACCTATAGTGTCCGATAAACACTAAATATGTTTATACAATGAACAATTGTTGTACTTGATAAACTGAAATTTATTCGCATCGAACAATATATGGTTTCCCAATTTTTTGTTCCCCATTGTAAAAGGTTTTATGTCTGTAGGCTGGAGCTCACGTTATTTTGTTTTGTGTTTAAAATTATAAAAATTCAATTTTTGAAATAAAAACAAACTTATTCATTACAAGTTAAATTTCTGACTAATGTAATTATTTCTAATAAATTCTAATTCTCCATATTTTATATATTTCCTTTTTTATTTTTTATTTTCCTCTATCTTAACGCCGTTTTTAGTGTTTCAAAATAAATATAAACATAGTGCTGTAAAAAAGTGTAAAGCCGTGTTGTACATATTTCAATTTAATTTGAAAACCAACTGTAGAAAAAGGTGCTCACTGCACTCCTGGCAACCATTCAACCTCATAATCTTAGTTATATTTCATCAGGGGAGCCAACTTACTGGACTACAGATAGAAACCGTTCACCGGACCTCCTCGATTTCTGTATCACCAATGGTCTCAACATCAGTCAAATCCGGACACAGACAAGCCTTGACCTATCCTCCGATCACTCCCCTGTGATAGTAACAGTTCACTCCCAAATTGTTCGAAGACAAAAACAGCCAACCTTATATAGCAGACTAACTGACTCGGACCTGTTCAGATGCCATCTAGACGATTTAATAACTTTGAACATTCCATTGAAAACAGACACTCACATAGAATACGCGGTCGAAACTCTCACAAAATCCATAGAAACAGCTGCGTGGATGGCTACACCTGACCGCAACATGACGCAAATCAACGAATCATGCCCAGTAGTAGGGGTGTTATGGGGGTTCTAACCCACTATCTTCCCCATGAGTGCGAGTGAGAGCGAATGACATGTGCAATGAGTGCGAGTGAGATGGAAGATGACACCACTACCCCCCAATCCATCCCCACCCTCTACCGCGGAAGTGACGTCATACACCCACTTTTGGCGCAAGATTCAAAAATCGTGGTGGTGGGGGTATACATCCGGTGCAGTGTGTCGTCGTGTGCATATTTGCGGATGGACCGGGGGGGGTAGTGGTGTGTCCCACGTGACCTTGTTGGGCGTGTCGAAGTAGTCGGCCATGTTGTCGGCATTCGGCCATGTTGTCGGCATTCGGCCATGTTGTCGTCGTCGCCGCCTAAAGTGGGGTTATGTGTGCGTTGATTGGCGGAGGCGTGGCCGCCGTTCGCCGTTGACGTCGTCGTTGACGTCGTCATCGTCGCTGGGCGGCGGCCTGGCTTGATCGTCGCCAGGAGTGGTGGGGTCGTCGTCCACTTTGTCGGCGGCGTCGGCCATGTTGGAAAAGTGCGAGGTTGTCGGGTTATGGTAGGAGTGTGCTGGTTAAGGTTCGGTCACGTTGCCGACTCGTGCGTGTGTTATAGTGTACAGGTTTGGATATATATGGTGTTTTCCGGAAGGGTGGCCATGTTGGAAAAGCGTTGTCGGCGTTGCCAACTTGTGCTGGTTTTATCGACGTTGTCGGTTCGTGCGAGTGTTATAGTGTATGGGTTTAAGATATATTTACACTGCCACCAATGTCCGTCGATGTGAAGAGGTGAATTGCATTGTTGCCAACGCGTCGGCCACGTTGTCGGCTCGTGCATGTGTTATAGTGTACGGGTTTCAGATATATTTACACTGCCACAATTGTCCCGATATCGTCGATGTCGTGTCTATGTGTTAAGTAAATATACATACAGATTGAAAAAATACGTTCGCACCAACCTGTTGGTCTAGGGCTTGCTATGTCGAGCCCTACATTTGTTGTTGTAAGAAACACACATGATATGCAGTGGTCAATTCACTTATATAAAACACATGCACACGCAATATTTATGTAATATCTGAACGCACCAACCTGTTGGTCTAGGGCTTGCTATGTCGAGCCCTACATTTGTTGTTGTAAGAAACACACATGATATGCAGTGGTCAATTCACTTATATAAAACACACGCACACGCAATATTTATGTAATATCTGAATAATAGGACGTTGCAAATGATGTAATCGGCTCCCACCATGATTTTCACATGTGGAGTTATTTTTTACAACAGAATGCTGACAGACCATACGTTATCACTGGTGGGTATGTAATATGAATAATAGGGACAAGTGGCAGTTGGCTTCCACAAAGATTTATACACGTGCAATTTTTTTTTCCACATGGTGCAGCTGTCTGGACATCTGTTTAGCGAGTCGCTAATGGTATTAATTAATTGCCTCCGTCTGTCAGCATATAATTAATTGCCACCGACTGTATGAACATATGTTATCGTTGCGTGTGAACGAAGTTAGGGACGTACATAAATTATTGTGTGAAATAGAACACAATCCAAGCTAAGTGTACGTCTTTGATTGTGTGTGTGTGTGTGTGTGTGTGGGGCAGCTGTTACTTTTTTTGTTGATGAGCGTGCATTAGTTGTTATGATGATGTAATCGACTCCGTCTGTCTGCCCATCTGTTTATCGCAGCGTGTGAACGTAGTCGTACATACATTTTTTTTTTAATAACAGAACACACATGCTGTCTGACACCATCTGTTATCACAGCGAGTGGGAAACAGAACGCAAGCCAAGCTAAGTGTGCGTCCGTGACTTTGTGTGTGGGAGCTTTTTTTGTTGTTACCATCTCTTTCGTGTACATCCTTGAGATACTATATTATATATAAGCTGTACGAACTGCTCTCAAAGACACATCGTTCGTCGCGAGACTCAACTGGAACTCGTACAAGGTTAGTTGGTTTTTTAAATATTCTTTAATTTCTAAAGTATATTATAATCATACAATTATTGTTTAATAAAATTGATTTTTTTAAATTAGTTCTATGTAACACGTTCTATATTGAGTTATGAATATGTATATAAGTTATGTTCGAAGGAATTTTGAAATTAAAAAAACAATAAAAATATTAAAGCAATACTGTTTAATTACAAATAATTAAAATACATGTAATTAAAATACATAATATGTAAACGCACACAGTAGTGAAAATTACAAAATGTATACGAAATACATCTAAGTAAAACTAAGTACAAGTGCACTATGACATGACAAATATGTATAAAAAAATTAAATAAACACACACAGTAGTGACAATTAAAAAAAAGCAATACTGTTTAATTACAAATAATTAAAACACATGTAATCAAAATATATTACAATTGAAAATACATAATATGTAAACGCGCACAGTAGTGAAAATTTCAAAATGTAAACATAAGCAATATGACAATTGTATACGAAATACAACTAAGTAAAACTAATTACAAGTGCACTATGACAGGACAAATATGTACAAAAAATGAAATAAACACACACACACACACACACACACACACACACACACACACAGTAGTGACAATTAAAAAAAATATACAATTGTATACAATTATATCAAATGAATTATGTGTAAGCACATTATATTTTAACATTATGTCAATATATGTAATCGTACGCGACAAATGAAGATGTCCATTCGGTCCTACTGTACAATTTCTACTATGTAAGCTTTATCCTTTTCTCCGCGATAAATTAGTTGCAGCGAACACGGTACTAAATTTTTTAATTCCTCATCTTCGGAAACGCCTGCGTATCTCTTTGGTAGATATACACGATATTTTAGTCTAGGGTCTCTGTAATCTTGGAGAGTGACGAGTACAGCTTTACCGCACTTTGCGTCTATATTCTGCATTTCTTCTATCGGATATTTTACACCGATTATCAATTCCTTTATTTTTTTATACTCAATTGCGCTAATAGTTGCAAACTTTTCAGTGAATGATGCCATTTTAAAATAAAGAATTTATAATTTCTGGCACGTCTCTCAACGAATGAAGGAATAACGCTCGTGCACAGCGGAATATATAGGGAGGTAGTTGTGGAGGTGGAAACCGGAGAGGGGGGAAACCAGTCAACGCACAGTAAGCGTTTATTTTTAACCGTGTGAACAGGACACGAGCTGATTTCTCACGGTTCGATGGGTAGGTGGGGAAGAGGGGAGTCGGTTATTTTTTATACGTCTAGACAGCACTCGTGCTTGTTCGAGCATGTCGACGACGCTAATTTATTTTTAGACAGGTGATGTATTTAACTGTGTGAACAGGATACGACTTGATTTCTCACGGTTCGATGGGTAGGTGAGGAAGAGGGGTGTCGGTTATTTTTATACGTCTAGACAGCACATGTGCTTGTTTGAACATGTCGTCGACGCTAATTTATTTTTAGACAGATGATGTAATCGATAGAAAGGCGACGACTGTTATTTTTTACGTAAGCGCTAAACAATAATGTTAGTAATTTATCAAAAACATATTGACTATTCTAAAATCTGATACAACCCACTCGCGTAAAGCGTGTACTCTAGTATTTGTACATATTTCCGGAAATAAGCGGTGCGCGAGACAGACTGTTCCGTGTATTGATTGTAATTGATCGAGTTTGGGACAACTGAAATCTTCTAAATTTATAATATTGAAATGCACGATACGCTTCTGTAGAAATCTTTTTTTTTTGCAATCCTTTTACGAACAAGAACAAGAAGTTAAAAGGATGGAGAAACCCAACATGGTACCGATCGTGTGTTCCGTACATCCGAAATCGATATCGTATTAACAATAAATTTTACATTTCAACGTGTTGTTGTTGGGTGGTAGAGAAAATTTCGGGTCTTCTAGTTCTTTCTTCAGGTACGTTTCGATTATTGTGAAAAAAAGGTCGTTTTTTCCACTACTGGTGGTCGTTGTAAAAAGACGACATATTCAGCTCTTCTTCGATGATCCGCTATATCGATGACTTGGACGGACTGAACTTAAGACAGAGGACGATATTCCTTTCCCGTGCGGTGTACGTCGGCTTCACAGTACTTGATGTCAGCAAACTGATAATGTACGAATTTCATTACCGGTACGCTGACACCAAGTTATGCAAGCCGTTTGATACAATCGTCCGGATGTTTGCGCTGTCTCTGTGCATCGAAATAATGCAAAATAACACAACTTTGTATTCAATTAGTAATTTACCAGAAACTTACTACGACTCGCACTGATGAAAAACTGAGCGAAGAGTAGGGGAGGGGGAATACCATCCAATTGGAGACGCACCCCCTCCCATCATTCGTACTGTAGGAAAGAGGGCTGCGATTGAGAGGGTATTACGAAATTAAAGTACACGAAAATTGTTATAAATGACTACATTTATTAATATAAAAAACACATACATTAAAAGTTGTGTGTACATATATAATATACTAAAAAGCAACATAGTATTTACAGTAAAAAAAACAATAATATACAGCATGCGTTTAATTCTGTCTGCGCACTGTGTTGGACAGCGGATTGTATACGTTGAGAGAATCGTGCAGTATCATGCAGTAGGTCGCGGTCTGAGCGGGAAATTGCTCGTGGACTCGAACTCCAATCTGACGTCAACCGACGAAGACTTGAGCGACACGTCCTCTCTGCTACAATCGAAGACGAATAGCGGTGCTCTCGCTATGAACTCTGTTGGTGTTAGAAGTACGTTGGGTTGAGTTCTACGGTAGTACGATTTTTGAAATCATGAAACACATCGTACAGCAGAGCGTAACGTCCGTTATCGATATCCAGGTTCAGAACATTCCCTGACCGAGGCAGGTTTCTCACCAGGTGCTGCTGCGGCTCAGGCTATGGCTGCTGCGACTGAGGCTGTGGCTGCGACTGTTGCGGATGTGACCGAAAAATAAAATATAACAACATGTACAGACGTGGAAATAATATATGTATACATAAGATGAATAAGACCCCCCCCCAACTAGCCGATCAAAACGTTCACACGCTGTGATAACATATGGGCAGTCAGCATCTTTTTGTAAGCGAATAAAAATAACTGCATACCCCCCCCCCCCAGTAAAGTTCTAATGAATTTGAACTCAGTGAATTGTAATAAATAATTTTTAAACATTAAATACGAGTTTATTCTTACCGTCAGTTACTGGTCCGTGTTGGTGTTAGAAGTACGTTGGGTTGAGTTCTACGGTAGTGCGATTTTTGAAATCATGAATACACATCGTACAGCAGAGCGTAACGTCCGTTATCGATATCCAGGTTCAGAACATTCCCTGACCGAGGCAGGTTTCTCACCAGGTGTTGCTGCGGCTGAGGCTATGGCTGCTGCGATTGAGGCTGTGGCTGCGACTGTTGCGGATGTGACCGAAAAATAAAATATAACAACATGTACAGACGTGGAAATAATATATATATACATAAGATGAATAAGACCCCCCCCCAACTAGCCCATCAAAACGTTCACACGCTGTGATAACATATGAGCAGTCAGCATCTTTTTGTAAGCGAATAAAAATAACTGCATACCCCCCCGTAAAGTTCTATTGAATTTGAACTCAGTGAATTGTAATAAATAATTTTTAAACATTAAATACGAGTTTATTCTTACCGTCAGTTACTGGTCCGTGTACCTCCGCCTCTTCACATTAGGACCAGCAGCGTCGTCGGATAGCGTACGTTTACGCGTTTTGTAGTATCCGTACGCGAGCTTTGACCGTGGCTGCAGTTGTATTTTACTGAAAAAATAAAATATAACAACATGTACACATAAGATGAATAAGACCTCCCACTTAGCCCATCAAAACGTTCACACACTGCGATAACAAATGAGCAGTCAGCATCTTGTTGTAAGTGAATAAAAATAACTTTATACTACACCCCCCACGATCATATGTGAAGGTCTCGATGGAAGTCGAATAAATTAATAACCACGACTTGCATCCTGTTTCACGCGGTTAAACCGCCGTCGTCTAGTCGCCTACCTCCCCCTTCCCCGTGAAGGTCAATTGAATTTGCCTGTGTGAATTGTATTACATACTTTTATACATGAAATACGAGTTTATTCTTACCGTGAGTTACTGGTCCATGTACCTCCGCCTTTTCATGTTAGGACCAGCATCGTCATCGGTTAACGTACGTTTACACGTTCTGTAGTGTCCGTACGCGAGTGTAGTTACGCCGTCGTCCAGTACGTACCTCTTATCGTCATAAGGTGACAGGGAAAGTTTCGTTACACGTTGCGTATACAGCTTATGACGATCGCTTCGTATACACTCGGCAGAGGTGTAAACCGTACGACTACCGAAAAGACACTCACTGTACAACCGATGACGTAACCTTTTTTTTATTGCCGTCCTTGGCACACCTTTCGCCACCTTTTTGTCGGTGCAGTCGGACAACAGGAGCGAGTAACATTTAGCTCTGAGTCCGACGAATTCTCTGATGGGTTTCCCATTGGTTTCATCCTTGAACTTCCCCACGACCTTTTTGTTGTCGTCGCAATGACAAGGATGATCTGCGGGATAGTCCGACGTGTCGAAAAGGTGGAGATCCTCTTTCATATCAGAGTACACATCGTCAGTCCGTATGCTGTAAAGCAAACTGTCCGTGTCAGTCATTAGTAATGTCAATCGTCGTCCGTACTTGGCGACAGCGTAACGATAATGAAAATCGTACATTATCAATTTGCTGACATCGAGTACTGTGAAGCCGACGTACACTGGACGGGAAAGGAATATCGTCCTCTGTCGTAAGGCCAGACCGACCAAGTCGCCAGTGTAGCGGATCATACGCTCTAGTCGTGGATTGGAAACAAGTTTCTGCAGCCGTCGTTCGTTAGAGACTAGTTGGAAGTCTATTCGTTTCCTCACGTTCTCCAGCGATTTACCATAGACAGCGTTGACCATCAGTTTGAAAAAATCCTTTTCAAAACTGTTGGTGGCTGCTGCTCTCTTTTGCGTGTTGAAATCGATAAACGGTTTCAACCACGCTCTCTGTTTAAAACTCAACACCCTATGGATCGCTTTCAATTCTAGACCAAGATTCAGATACAACTTTAAATTTCGAAAATGGAGAACGTATTTTTGCTTGTCGTCCAAAGTCGTCAGCAACTTGGGAACGGACGACGAAGGCGTTTCTGATCCGTTATACCCTTTTGTATAGTGTAGTCGTGTGTGGAGTCGTCGAGAGTACGGTGAAAGTATGTCAGGATTGACGCAGGAACGCACGGGCGCTAGTGGATAATCGGAGTGAAGGTCATGAAGTTCAGATGGATAGTGTAGGTCGACCTCAAGTATGTAGCCCATGTCACTGTCATCACTCAGAGTACGTACGTCCAGTGAGTCGATCTCGTTACGATCGAGCCATCTAAAGTCGCCGTAAGGGAGTGGTTGTGATATGGCTGCACCGTAAAGGTTGTTGCAGTCGGTGTACAATATGAAAGAGGTCGGCTTTGAAGCATCATACTGATCAGCGATTAGCGGGTTGTTGGCCTTGGCATAGCGGTTGGGTACCATGCTAACACCGCCACGAACAGCTGATTCAATAAAAAGATGCTGATCTATATCCGTCAACAGCTCCAGTCGCACACCGGTCATCTTTAACATCGCGTGCCAAGCGACGCCGGGAAGCGAGTAAAGATGAGCCGGATCGATCTGGTAGTACCGCATGGCCATCTCACGGAACGCCTCGAAGACGTCGGCAAGCAGCAGTACGTCTGTTTTAAGATAAAGATCGTGATAATCGCCCAGCGTACGGATTCCGAAAGTCTGCCACACGTTCTGCGCGTGAGCGTAATCTTCGTCCGACACGGGCGATTCACTCAGCCTGTTGAAAAAGTGTTCGCGTGCGGGCAGACGTGTTTCGTCGAACTTCTCGCTACCCGTCATGTAATCGTAAGGGTACACCCCCTTACGTAAGAGTAGCTCGAAGTGTTCTTCGAAACATTGTTTTGTTAAAGCGAATTCCGCACCGCTCGCGCGCAAGTTTCCAACAAGTGTGTTCAAGGACGTGTTCAAAAATTGCAACGTGTCTACGAAACGCAGGGCACCCAACGTGACCGATACGAAGCGTTCACTAGTGGTAGCGATACAAGTGAGATTCTCATCGTTGTATTTACCCAACCCTTGTATCAAGTGATGTGCGTCGTAACCTCGTAAGTTATGGAAAAAGACGGGAATATGTTGGGGAGTCTTGCAGTTGAGGTTACATACGTTGTGAGCTGCGCCAAGGTATCGTCCAGTCAGATGACAATGGTTGCGCACCTTGTCGTCATCGGTCAGTGGTTTTTCACAGAGATGGCATACGACGGCATTCGTGAAAGATAATACGTCACGATCACTCATAGTCATGGGGACAATGGTACGCATGATCCTGTACAGTTCACGCTCTTCAACGATTAGTCTATCGAGAAAGGTTTCTATCACGTTCTCACCGCGATAAACGACCTGAGGTTTGAAAATGTTACGCTCGTGGTCGACTATGAGGTAGGAGAAACCTGAAGGAAGATGTAACGACTCCGTTGTGGTGGACGATGTGTGCGGAGGAGCGTCGCAGCGATGACAAGGCACAATGAACGATTCAAAGTCTGCATATATCGCGAAAGGGACTTTATGGCAGTAAGTGTAATTTTTGAAGCACATAACCTTCTCCTTCTCTTTCGTGGGTAAACGAATTCTTTGTTCACCGTACGGTGAACAGTGGGGGACGTGTTCGGTAAGGAGTCGTTCTTCGCAGAACCTGTGCAGACAGTAATCACAATAGAATGAACGGGCTTTGCGTTTGGTTAGTGAAGACAGTAAGCGACTCATATTTTTTATTAAACAGTAATGTTTTCGATCGTCAGTGGTAAGAAGTAATAGATTAACGTGATGTCGTCTGCCTCTCGAAGGAGTTATTCGTAACGGGTAAATTTCTTTTTCTTCGTATCCAAAAACATTTATGGAAACTTCAGAATTGTCTCGTTCGAACTTCACAATGTCGCATAGTTGGGCTGGATAAGTTATACCAGAAGTGATGATACTGTGGAAATGTGATCTATATTTGGATACACGGTCGCTGTGCGAGTGTTGTGGAAACAGTGCCGCCAACACTGACCATACGAAACACATTTGATCGCCTGTATTGTTCACGTTGATGATGGATTTAGTACGAGACAATTCAGGGGGTGTACGGATGAAACTGGAAGCGGCCAGCGGTTGGTACGTGAGAGAACGAGTTCCAAAAAGACGATGTGGTCCAACGCCCAACCGCTACCCTCGCGTGTGAATTTATAAATCGATTCGATTATTTTTTCGTACGAAGCTTCTAAACGGTCGGGCAACTCGTCTTGGTCACCGATCAGCGTCGTATGACATCGACTGTGAAAATAGCCTTGGGTCGTCACTTTTTCTTCCTCGTCCGTGTCAGCGTTTACGATGTACTTGACAAATCTCGCTTTAACTGTTATATGCCACTTTATAGTAAGCAATCGTGTCAGTTCGTTTACAATGTCCGTACGTAACGTATCATGCATTTCATCGAAAAAGGTTATGACATCGTTGACACATCCTTCGTCCTCCGTAACAGGCGTGTAAACGTACGACACCAACGCGCCACGCAACGAATATTTACAATCAACAGTAAACGAGTGCATTGTTTGAAGTAATAATCAGAACAACCACATATAAGCTAAACAATTACTTGCTTGCTTGAAGAACAACAGAAGACTGAACGCTGGCGGCGATCCCCTCTCCTCTTATACTATCTATGGCGGCTGCGCGCGCAGCTATCCCCTCTCCGCCCCCACCGGCTGCGCGTGGAGCTATACTCTCTCCGCTCCCACCGACACCGATCCCCACTACCGACTGCACTCGCAGTGATTCCTTCAGCTCTCTCCAGTGATGCAGGACGGGGGAGAATGTACTGGGGCAAACGTGCATTCTTTCTGCAGATGTATTTCACTGGTGGCAGAAGAAAAATAAAATATAACATCATGTGCAGACACGGAAATAAAATATGTACGCATAAGATGATGAAGACTTACATATGTACATTGACAACAGACAGCGATGATGACGATGCGGTCGTTATTTCGTCATCAACATTGGACTCCATATCCCAGATGGATAAATTCTGAGTGTTCTGGACTCTGCTTCGTTGGTCTACAGGGCATTGGTGTACATGGAAACATTAGTATTACCGTTATCATCGCTGAAAAGAAGGGTATATCACACAAAGTAAAATTAGAATAACAATTTGTAACACACAATTTGTAGCGCACAAGTGTTCAGCAACATATTAGTTGCAAAGTTCACAGGGTATCTAGCTCAACTGTCGATGCGCGCGCAACTGTTGTAAAAAAGCCGTTACGTGCATGCGAAAATAATTCCAATGCGCATGCGCAAAGGACTGAAAGAAGAGATGATTTACATATTAAAAGTACGTTTAAGCCGTAGTCATGATATTTAACGTATACGTGGTTTTTGATCTTGAAAAAACATTCGTCTACCTCCACGTAATACATATCGTACAGAAGAGTACCGAGAATCGGTTTGTAACTTTTGGTTAACGTTTCTTCCTCTTCAAGGATCCCATGTTTTAACGCACGGTATTTCTTCCGTATGTCATCGCTGATCGTGTCGATATCATGGGCTAGTTGTTTCTCCTTCTTTTCGTTCATCTTGATAAACGGTAGTACACCGACTACGTCAGTGACACCGAGACATCTGTATCTACCCGAACGATCGATGACTGTTTTAGTTAACGGTGAACAGCTGTTACGTGCATTTATGCGAACAGTCTGCAACTATTTTCATTTTCCCAGAACATGTGTATTTACCCGAACGGTCGACGACTGTTTTAGTTAACAGTGAACAGCTGTTACATGCATGTATGCGAACAGTCTACAACTGTTTTTTATTTTTTCAGGACACATGTATTTACCCGAACGCACGACGACTGAGTTAGTTAACAGTGAACAGCTGTTACCTGCATTTATGCGAACAGTCTACAATAGTTCTTTTATTTTTCCTAGACACTTATACTTACCTGAACGCTCGACGACTGTTTTAGTTAACAGTGAACAGTTGTTACGTGCATTTGTGCGACCAGTCGGGGGTTATGAGAGTTCGAATACACTATCTTCCCCATGTTAACGGACGGGAGGTGGGTGGGGGTAGTCACGGAGTTGGAGGATGTTGGCCATGCTGGAAACGTCGTCGCCCATGTTGGAAAATTCATCGACCAATCATCGATGACCTCCGGGCGGCGACCGGGCGGTGGCCAGGCGGCGGATGGCGAACCAGATGACACCACTGACTCTCAAATCTAACCACCGTTCGCCATCCGCCGCCTGGCCACCGCCCGGTCGCCGCCCGGAGGTCATCGATGATTGGTCGATGAATTTTCCAACATGGGCGACGACGTTCCCAGCATGGCCAACATCCTCCAACTCCGTGACTACCCCCACCCACCTCCCGTCCTTTAACATGGGGAAGATGGTGTATTCGAACTCTCATAACCCCCGACTGCTCGCACAAATGCACGTAACAACTGTTCACTGTTAACTAAAACAGTCGTCGAGCGTTCAGGTAAGTATAAGTGTCTAGGAAAAATAAAAGAACTATTGTAGACTGTTCGCATAAATGCAGGTAACAGCTGTTCACTGTTAACTAACTCAGTCGTCGTGCGTTCGGGTAAATACATGTGTCCTGAAAAAATAAAAAACAGTTGTAGACTGTTCGCATACATGCATGTAACAGCTGTTCACTGTTAACTAAAACAGTCGTCGACCGTTCGGGTAAATACACATGTTCTGGGAAAATGAAAACAGTTGCAGACTGTTCGCATAAATGCACGTAACAGCTGTTCACCGTTAACTAAAACAGTCATCGATCGTTCGGGTAGATACAGATGTCTCGGTGTCACTGACGTAGTCGGTGTACTACCGTTTATCAAGATGAACGAAAAGAAGGAGAAACAACTAGCCCATGATATCGACACGATCAGCGATGACATACGGAAGAAATACCGTGCGTTAAAACATGGGATCCTTGAAGAGGAAGAAACGTTAACCAAAAGTTACAAACCGATTCTCGGTACTCTTCTGTACGATATGTATTACGTGGAGGTAGACGAATGTTTTTTCAAGATCAAAAACCACGTATACGTTAAATATCATGACTACGGCTTAAACGTACTTTTAATATGTAAATCATCTCTTCTTTCAGTCCTTTGCGCATGCGCATTGGAATTATTTTCGCATGCACGTAACGGCTTTTTTACAACAGTTGCGCGCGCATCGACAGTTGAGCTAGATACCCTGTGAACTTTGCAACTAATATGTTGCTGAACACTTGTGCGCTACAAATTGTGTGTTACAAATTGTTATTCTAATTTTACTTTGTGTGATATACCCTTCTTTTCAGCGATGATAACGGTACTACTAATGTTTCCATGTACACCAATGCCCTGTAGACCAACGAAGCAGAGTCCAGAACACTCAGAATTTATCCATCTGGGATATGGAGTCCAATGTTGATGACGAAATAACGACCGCATCGTCATCATCGCTGTCTGTTGTCAATGTACATATGTAAGTCTTCATCATCTTATGCGTACATATTTTATTTCCGTGTCTGCACATGATGTTATATTTTATTTTTCTTCTGCCACCAGTGAAATACATCTGCAGAAAGAATGCACGTTTGCCCCAGTACATTCTCCCCCGTCCTGCATCACTGGAGAGAGCTGAAGGAATCACTGCGAGTGCAGTCGGTAGTGGGGATCGGTGTCGGTGGGAGCGGAGAGAGTATAGCTCCACGCGCAGCCGGTGGGGGCGGAGAGGGGATAGCTGCGCGCGCAGCCGCCATAGATAGTATAAGAGGAGAGGGGATCGCCGCCAGCGTTCAGTCTTCTGTTGTTCTTCAAGCAAGCAAGTAATTGTTTAGCTTATATGTGGTTGTTCTGATTATTACTTCAAACAATGCACTCGTTTACTGTTGATTGTAAATATTCGTTGCGTGGCGCGTTGGTGTCGTACGTTTACACGCCTGTTACGGAGGACGAAGGATGTGTCAACGATGTCATAACCTTTTTCGATGAAATGCATGATACGTTACGTACGGACATTGTAAACGAACTGACACGATTGCTTACTATAAAGTGGCATATAACAGTTAAAGCGAGATTTGTCAAGTACATCGTAAACGCTGACACGGACGAGGAAGAAGAAGTGACGACCCAAGGCTATTTTCACAGTCGATGTCATACGACGCTGATCGGTGACCAAGACGAGTTGCCCGACCGTTTAGAAGCTTCGTACGAAAAAATAATCGAATCGATTTATAAATTCACACGCGAGGGTAGCGGTTGGGCGTTGGACCACATCGTCTTTTTGGAACTCGTTCTCTCACGGTACCAACCGCTGGCCGCTTCCAGTTTCATCCGTACACCCCCTGAATTGTCTCGTACTAAATCCATCATCAACGTGAACAATACAGGCGATCAAATGTGTTTCGTATGGTCAGTGTTGGCGGCACTGTTTCCACAACACTCGCACAGCGACCGTGTATCCAAATATAGATCACATTTCCACAGTATCATCACTTCTGGTATAACTTATCCAGCCCAACTATGCGACATTGTGAAGTTCGAACGAGACAATTCTGAAGTTTCCATAAATGTTTTTGGATACGAAGAAAAAGAAATTTACCCGTTACGAATAACTCCTTCGAGAGGCAGACGACATCACGTTAATCTATTACTTCTTACCACTGACGATCGAAAACATTACTGTTTAATAAAAAATATGAGTCGCTTACTGTCTTCACTAACCAAACACAAAGCCCGTTCATTCTATTGTGATTACTGTCTGCACAGGTTCTGCGAAGAACGACTCCTTACCGAACACGTCCCCCACTGTTCACCGTACGGTGAACAAAGAATTCGTTTACCCACGAAAGAGAAGGAGAAGGTTATGTGCTTCAAAAATTACACTTACTGCCATAAAGTCCCTTTCGCGATATATGCAGACTTTGAATCGTTCATTGTGCCTTGTCATCGCTGCGACGCTCCTCCGCACACATCGTCCACCACAACGGAGTCGTTACATCTTCCTTCAGGTTTCTCCTACCTCATAGTCGACCACGAGCGTAACATTTTCAAACCTCAGGTCGTTTATCGCGGTGAGAACGTGATAGAAACCTTTCTCGATAGACTAATCGTTGAAGAGCGTGAACTGTACAGGATCATGCGTACCATTGTCCCCATGACTATGAGTGATCGTGACGTATTATCTTTCACGAATGCCGTCGTATGCCATCTCTGTGAAAAACCACTGACCGATGACGACAAGGTGCGCAACCATTGTCATCTGACTGGACGATACCTTGGCGCAGCTCACAACGTATGTAACCTCAACTGCAAGACTCCCCAACATATTCCCGTCTTTTTCCATAACTTACGAGGTTACGACGCACATCACTTGATACAAGGGTTGGGTAAATACAACGATGAGAATCTCACTTGTATCGCTACCACTAGTGAACGCTTCGTATCGGTCACGTTGGGTGCCCTGCGTTTCGTAGACACGTTGCAATTTTTGAACACGTCCTTGGACACACTTGTTGGAAACTTGCGCGCGAGCGGTGCGGAATTCGCTTTAACAAAACAATGTTTCGAAGAACACTTCGAGCTACTCTTACGTAAGGGGGTGTACCCTTACGATTACATGACGGGTAGCGAGAAGTTCGACGAAACACGTCTGCCCGCACGCGAACACTTTTTCAACAGGCTGAGTGAATCGCCCGTGTCGGACGAAGATTACGCTCACGCGCAGAACGTGTGGCAGACTTTCGGAATCCGTACGCTGGGCGATTATCACGATCTTTATCTTAAAACAGACGTACTGCTGCTGGCCGACGTCTTCGAGGCGTTCCGTGAGATGGCCATGCGGTACTACCAGATCGATCCGGCTCATCTTTACTCGCTTCCCGGCGTCGCTTGGCACGCGATGTTAAAGATGACCGGTGTGCGACTGGAGCTGTTGACGGATATAGATCAGCATCTTTTTATTGAATCAGCTGTTCGTGGCGGTGTTAGCATGGTACCCAACCGCTATGCCAAGGCCAACAACCCGCTAATCGCTGATCAGTATGATGCTTCAAAGCCGACCTCTTTCATATTGTACACCGACTGCAACAACCTTTACGGTGCAGCCATGTCACAACCACTCCCTTACGGCGACTTTAGATGGCTCGATCGTAACGAGATCGACTCACTGGACGTACGTACTCTGAGTGATGACAGTGACATGGGCTACATACTTGAGGTCGACCTACACTATCCATCTGAACTTCATGACCTTCACTCCGATTATCCACTAGCACCCGTGCGTTCCTGCGTCAATCCTGACATACTTTCACCGTACTCTCGACGACTCCACACACGACTACACTATACAAAAGGGTATAACGGATCAGAAACGCCTTCGTCGTCCGTTCCCAAGTTGCTGACGACTTTGGACGACAAGCAAAAATACGTTCTCCATTTTCGAAATTTAAAGTTGTATCTGAATCTTGGTCTAGAATTGAAAGCGATCCATAGGGTGTTGAGTTTTAAACAGAGAGCGTGGTTGAAACCGTTTATCGATTTCAACACGCAAAAGAGAGCAGCAGCCACCAACAGTTTTGAAAAGGATTTTTTCAAACTGATGGTCAACGCTGTCTATGGTAAATCGCTGGAGAACGTGAGGAAACGAATAGACTTCCAACTAGTCTCTAACGAACGACGGCTGCAGAAACTTGTTTCCAATCCACGACTAGAGCGTATGATCCGCTACACTGACGACTTGGTCGGTCTGGCCTTACGACAGAGGACGATATTCCTTTCCCGTCCAGTGTACGTCGGCTTCACAGTACTCGATGTCAGCAAATTGATAATGTACGATTTTCATTATCGTTACGCTGTCGCCAAGTACGGACGACGATTGACATTACTAATGACTGACACGGACAGTTTGCTTTACAGCATACGGACTGACGATGTGTACTCTGATATGAAAGAGGATCTCCACCTTTTCGACACGTCGGACTATCCCGCAGATCATCCTTGTCATTGCGACGACAACAAAAAGGTCGTGGGGAAGTTCAAGGATGAAACCAATGGGAAACCCATCAGAGAATTCGTCGGACTCAGAGCTAAATGTTACTCGCTCCTGTTGTCCGACTGCACCGACAAAAAGGTGGCGAAAGGTGTGCCAAGGACGGCAATAAAAAAAAGGTTACGTCATCGGTTGTACAGTGAGTGTCTTTTCGGTAGTCGTACGGTTTACACCTCTGCCGAGTGTATACGAAGCGATCGTCATAAGCTGTATACGCAACGTGTAACGAAACTTTCCCTGTCACCTTATGACGATAAGAGGTACGTACTGGACGACGGCGTAACTACACTCGCGTACGGACACTACAGAACGTGTAAACGTACGTTAACCGATGACGATGCTGGTCCTAACATGAAAAGGCGGAGGTACATGGACCAGTAACTCACGGTAAGAATAAACTCGTATTTCATGTATAAAAGTATGTAATACAATTCACACAGGCAAATTCAATTGACCTTCACGGGGAAGGGGGAGGTAGGCGACTAGACGACGGCGGTTTAACCGCGTGAAACAGGATGCAAGTCGTGGTTATTAATTTATTCGACTTCCATCGAGACCTTCACATATGATCGTGGGGGGTGTAGTATAAAGTTATTTTTATTCACTTACAACAAGATGCTGACTGCTCATTTGTTATCGCAGTGTGTGAACGTTTTGATGGGCTAAGTGGGAGGTCTTATTCATCTTATGTGTACATGTTGTTATATTTTATTTTTTCAGTAAAATACAACTGCAGCCACGGTCAAAGCTCGCGTACGGATACTACAAAACGCGTAAACGTACGCTATCCGACGACGCTGCTGGTCCTAATGTGAAGAGGCGGAGGTACACGGACCAGTAACTGACGGTAAGAATAAACTCGTATTTAATGTTTAAAAATTATTTATTACAATTCACTGAGTTCAAATTCAATAGAACTTTACGGGGGGGGGGGGTATGCAGTTATTTTTATTCGCTTACAAAAAGATGCTGACTGCTCATATGTTATCACAGCGTGTGAACGTTTTGATGGGCTAGTTGGGGGGGGGTCTTATTCATCTTATGTATATATATATTATTTCCACGTCTGTACATGTTGTTATATTTTA
>JAWRYS010001896.1:0-115000 GCA_034769895.1 Magicicada septendecula
GATTCTGTTTGAATTTGCGGCTGTTATCGTTTGCCATAGAAAATACCCTTGATAAAACAAAAAACGTGGCAGGTAAACTACCCCTTTCCCTCAACCGATCTTCACCAAAAACAATAGGTCGCGAGTACTCTGCAAATCAGGGCTGCATGCAAAAAATTATTTGATTCTGTTTGAATTTGCGGCAGTTATCGTTTGCCATAGAAAAAAAATCTACAGACAGACAGACAGACAGATAGAAAGACAGACACACACACAGACACTTTTCAGAAAACGACTTTTTTTCATGTTTTGAGTGTAGTAGAATCAGAATCTGCAATAATCTCGAACACGATTTTTTTTGCCATCACCATACTTCCATTCCTTAAGGAATATGGAAGTAAAATTACACTTGATAAAAAACCGTTGCAGGTAAACTACCCCTTTCGCTTAACCGATCTTCACCAAAAACGACAGGTCTTGAGAACTCTACAATTCAAGGCTGTATGCAAAATATTATATGATTCTGTTTGAATTTGCGGCTGTTATCGTTTGCCATACAAAATACCCTTGATAAAACAAAAAACGTGGCTGGTAAACTACCCTATGCCATTAACCAATCTTCACCAAAAACAATAGGTCTTGAGAACTCTACAATTCAGGGCTGTATACAAAACATTAGTTGATTCTCTTTGAATTTACGGCAGTTATCGTTCGTCATAGAAACAAGTACTTTACTCTTGTTAAAACGTAAAAGGTTGCAGGTAAACTACCCCTTCCCCTTAACCGATCTTCACTAAAATCGAAAGTCGTTGAGACCTCTACAATTCAGGGAAGTATGCAGAATATTATTTGATTCTGTTTGAATTTGCGGCTGTTATCGTTTGCCATATAAAATACGCTTGATAAAAAAACGTTGCAGGTAAACTACCCCTTCCCCTTAACCGATCTTCACCAAAAACAAAAGGTCTTGAGTACTCTACAAATCAGGGCTGTATGCAAAACATTATTTGATTCCTTTTGAATTTGCGGCTGTTATCGTTTGCCATAGAAAATACCCTTGTAAAAAAAACGTTGCAGGTAAACTACCCCTTTCCCTCAACCGATCTTCACCAAAAACAGCAGGTCTTGAGAACTCTACAATTTAGGGCTGTATGCAAATAATCTTTTGATTCTGTTTGAATTTGCGGCTGTTATCGTTTGCCATATGAAATACCCTTGTTAAAACATAAAACGTTACAGGTAAACTACCCCTTTACCTTAACCGATCTTCACCAAAAACAATAGGTGTTGGGTACTCTACAAATCAGGGCTGTATACAAAATAGTATTTGATTCTGTTTGAATTTGCGGCTGTTATCGTTTGCCATAGAAAATACCCTTGATAAAACAAAAAACGTGGCAGGTAAACTACCCCTTTCCCTCAACCGAACTTCACCAAAAACAATAGGTCTCGAGAACTCTACAATTTAGGGCTGTATGCAAATAATCTTTTGATTCTTTTTGAATTTGCGGCTGTTATCGTTTGCCATAAGAAATACCCTTGTTAAAACATAAAACGTTACAGGTAAACTACCCCTTTCCCTTAACCGATCTTCACCAAAATCAGCAGATCTTGAGAACTCTACAATTCAGGGCTGTATGCGAAACATTATTTGATTCTGTTTGAATTTGCGGCTGTTATCGTTTGCCAAACAAACAAAATTACCCTTGCTAAAAAAAAACCGTTGCCGGTAAACTACCCCTTTCCCTCAACCCATCTTCACCAAAAACAATAGGTCGCGAGTACTCTGCAAATCAGAGCTGTATGCAAAAAATTATTTGATTCTGTTTGAATTTGCGGCAGTTATCGTTTGCCATAGAAAAAAAATCTACAGATAGACAGACAGACAGACAGACAGACAGACAGACAGACAGACAGACAGACAGACAGACAGACAGACAGACAGACAGACAGACAGACAGACAGACACTTTTCGGAAAACGACTTTTTTTCATGTTTTGAGTGTAGTAGAATCAGAATCTGCAATAATCTCGAACACGATTTTTTTTGCCATCACCATACTTCCATTCCTTAAGGAATATGGAAGTAAAATATCGGTATGGAGAACCATACATGACTTCCATATTCTAAGATTTATATTTAAAATCATTTTCAGCCAAACAGCCAGGCTGTGTCTTACCTGCCTTTTTATTGCTGTATTAAATGAAAAATATTATATTACATTAAAATGAAAAAATTATAATTTTATTGCCTGGCAACAAAATTATTTTATTTTTAACAATTACCATTGTTTCAGAAAGTTTAAATAAATGTTGTTAAAACGTAAAAGGTTGCAGGTAAACTACCCCTTCCCCTTAACCGATCTTCACCAAAAACAATAGGTCTTGAGTACTCTACAAATCAGGACTGTATGCAAAACTTTATTTGATTCTGTTTGAATTTGCGGCTGTTATCGTTTGCCATATAAAATACCCTTGTTAAAAAAAACGTTGCTGGTAAACTACCCCTTTCCCTCAACCGACCTTCACCAAAAACAATAGGTCTTGAGAAATCTACAATTCAGGGCTGTATGCGAAACATTATTTGATTCTGTTTGAATTTGCGGCTGTTATCGTTTGCCAAAAAAAAAAAAAAATTTCCCTTGATAAAAAAAACCGTTGCAGGTAAACTACCCCTTCCCCTCAACCGATCTTCACCAAAAACAATAGGTCGCGAGTACTCTACAAATCAGGGCTGTATGCAAAAAATTATTTGATTCTGTTTGAATTTGCGGCAGTTGTCGTTTGCCATAGAAAATACGAATGATAAAAAACGTTGCTGGTAAACTACCCCTTCCCCTCAACCAATCTTCACCAAAAACAATAGGTCTTGAGTACTCTACAAACTAGGGCTGTATGCAGAAAATTATTTGATTCTGTTTGAATTTGCGGCTGTTATCGTTTGCCATAGAAAATACCCTTGTTAAAAAAACGTTGTAGGTAAACTACCCCTTTCCCTTAACCGATCTTCACCAAAAACAAAAGGTATTGAGAACTCTACAATTTAGGGCTGTATGCAAATAATCTTTTCATTCTGTTTGAATTTGCGGCTGTTATCGTTTGCCATAGGAAATACCCTTGTTAAAACATAAAACGTTACAGGTAAACTACCCCTTTCCCTTAACCGATCTTCACCAAAAACAATAGGTCTTGAGAACTCTACAATTCAGGGCTGTATGCGAAACATTATTTGATTCTGTTTGAATTTGCGGCTGTTATCGTTTGCCAAACAAACAAAATTTCCCTTGCTAAAAAAAAACCGTTGCCGGTAAGCTACCCCTTTCCCTCAACCGATCTTCACCAAAAACAATAGGTCGCGAGAACTCTGCAAAACCGAGCTGTATGCAAAAAATTATTTGATTCTGTTTGAATTTGCGGCAGTTATCGTTTGCCATAGAAAAAAAATCTATAGACAGACAGACACACAGACACACAGACACACAGACAGACAGACACACAGACACTTTTCGGAAAACGACTTTTTTTCATGTTTTGAGTGTAGTAGAATCAGAATCTGCAATAATCTCGAACACGATTTTTTTTGCCATCACCATACCTCCATTCCTTAAGGAATATGGAAGTAAAACGTTGCTGGTAAACTACCCCTTTCCCTTAACCGATCTTCACCAAAAACAATAGGTCTTGAGAACTCTACAAATCAAGGCTGTATGCAAAAAATTATTTGATTCAGTTTCGATTTGCGGCTGTTATCGTTTGCCATAGAAAAATATCGGTATGGAGAACCATACATGACTTCCATATTCTAAGATTTATATTTAAAATCATTTTCAGCCAAACAACCAGGCTGTGTCTTACCTGCCTTTTTATTGCTGTATTAAATGAAAAATATTATATTACATTAAAATGAAAAAATTATAATTTTATTGCCTGGCAACAAAATTATTTTATTTTTAACAATTACCATTGTTTCAAAAAGTTTAAATAAATTTTCAAGTACTTTACTCTTGTTAAAACGTAAAAGGTTGCAGGTAAACTACCCCTTCCCCTTAACCGATCTTCAGCAAAATCGAAAGTCATTGAGACCTCTACAATTCAGGGACGTATGCAAAAAATTATTTCATTCTGTTTGAATTTGCGGCTGTTATCGTTAGCCATAGAAAATACGCTTGATAAAAAAACGTTGCAGGTAAACTACCCCTTCCCCTTAACCGATATTCACCAAAAACAATAGGTCTTGAGTACTCTACAAATCAGGGCTGTATGCAAAACATTATTTGATTCTGTTTGAATTTGCGGCTGTTATCGTTTGCCATAGAAAATACCCTTGTTAAAAAAACGTTGCAGGTAAACTACCCCTTTCCCTCAACCGATCTTCACCAAAAACAATAGGTCTTGAGAAATCTACAATTCAGGGCTGTATGCGAAACATTATTTGATTCTGTTTGAATTTGCGGCTGTTATCGTTTGCCAAAAATAAAAAATTTCCCTTGATAAAAAAAACCGTTGCAGGTAAACTACCCCTTCCCCTCAACCGATCTTCACCAAAAACAATAGGTCGCGAGTACTCTACAAATCAGGGCTGTATGCAAAAAATTATTTGATTCTGTTTGAATTTGCGGCAGTTGTCGTTTGCCATAGAAAATACGCATGATAAAAAACGTTGCTGGTAAACTACCCCTTCCCCTCAACCGATCTTCACCAAAAACAATAGGTCTTGAGTACTCTACAAATCAGGGCTGTATGCAGAAAATTATTTGATTCTGTTTGAATTTGCGGCTGTTATCGTTCGTCAAAAAAAAAAAATTACCCTTGTTAAAACATAAAATGTTGCTGGTAAACTACCCCTTTCCCTTAACCGATCTTCAACAAAATCAACAGACCTTGCGTCCTGTATAATTCATAAAGGTATGCAAAAAAGTAGTTGAGTCTGTTTGAATTTACGGCAGTTATCGTTCGTCATAGAAAAAATTACCCTTGTTAAAACATAAAATGTTGCTGGTAAACTACCCCTTTCCCTTAACCGATCTTCACCAAAAACAACAGGTCTTGAGAACTCTACAATTCAGGGCTGTATGTAAAACATTATTTGATTCTGTTTGAATTTGCGGCTGTTATCGTTTGCCATAGAACAAAATTACCCTTGATTAAATAAATATCGGTATGGAGAACCATACATGACTTCCATATTCTAAGATTTATATTTAAAAGCATTTTCAGCCAAACAGCCAGGCTGTGTCTTACCTGCCTTTTTATTGCTGTATTAAATGAAAAATATTATATTACATTAAAATGAAAAAATTATAATTTTATTGCCTGGCAACAAAATTATTTTATTTTTAACAATTACCATTGTTTCAAAAAGTTTAAATAAATTTTCAAGTACCATACTCTTGTTAAAACGTAAAAGGTTGCAGGTAAACTACCCCTTCCCCTTAACCGATCTTCACCAAAATCGAAAGTCATTGAGACCTCTACAATTCAGGGACGTATGCAAAAAATTATTTGATTCTGTTTGAATTTGCGGCTGTTATCGTTTGCCATAGAAAATACGCTTGATAAAAAAACGTTGCAGGTAAACTACCCCTTCCCCTTAACCGATCTTCACCAAAAACAACAGGTCTTGAGTACTCTACAAATCAGGGCAGGATGCAAAACATTATTTGATTCTGTTTGAATTTGCGGCTGTTATCGTTTGCCATAGAAAATACCCTTGTTAAAAAAATGTTGCAGGTAAACTACCCCTTTCCCTCAACCGATCTTCACCAAAAACAATAGGTCTTGAGAACTCTACAATTTAGGGCTGTATGCAAATAATCTTTTGATTCTGTTTGAATTTGCGGCTGTTATCGTTTGCCATAGGAAATACCCTTGTTAAAACATAAAACGTTACAGGTAAACTACCCCTTTCCCTTAACCGATCTTCACCAAAATCAACAGATCTTGAGAACTCTACAATTTAGGGCTGTATGCGAAACATTATTTGATTCTGTTTGAATTTGCGGCTGTTATCGTTTGCCATAGAAAATACCCTTGATAAAACAAAAAACGTGGCAGGTAAACTACCCCTTTCCCTCAACCGATCTTCACCAAAAACAATAGGTCGCGAGTACTCTGCAAATCAGAGCTGCATGCAAAAAATTATTTGATTCTGTTTGAATTTGCGGCAGTTATCGTTTGCCATAGAAAAAAAATCTACAGATAGACAGACAGACAGACAGACAGACAGACACACACACAGACACTTTTCAGAAAATGACTTTTTTTCATGTTTTGAGTGTAGTAGAATCAGAATCTGCAATAATCTCGAACACGATTTTTTTTGCCATCACCATACTTCCATTCCTTAAGGAATATGGAAGTAAAATTACACTTGATAAAAAACCGTTGCAGGTAAACTACCCCTTTCGCTTAACCGATCTTCACCAAAAACGACAGGTCTTGAGAACTCTACAATTCAGGGCTGTATGCAAAATATTATATGATTCTGTTTGAATTTGCGGCTGTTATCGTTTGCCATACAAAATACCCTTGATAAAACAAAAAACGTGGCTGGTAAACTACCCTATGCCATTAACCAATCTTCACCAAAAACAATAGGTCTTGAGAACTCTACAATTCAGGGCTGTATACAAAACATTAGTTGATTCTCTTTGAATTTACGGCAGTTATCGTTCGTCATAGAAACAAGTACTTTACTCTTGTTAAAACGTAAAAGGTTGCAGGTAAACTACCCCTTCCCCTTAACCGATCTTCACTAAAATCGAAAGTCGTTGAGACCTCTACAATTCAGGGACGTATGCAGAATATTATTTGATTCTGTTTGAATTTGCGGCTGTTATCGTTTGCCATATAAAATACGCTTGATAAAAAAACGTTGCAGGTAAACTACCCCTTTCCCTTAACCGATCTTCACCGAAAACAATAGGTCTTGAGTACTCTACAAATCAGGGCTGTATGCAAAACATTATTTGATTCCGTTTGAATTTGCGGCTGTTATCGTTTGCCATATAAAATACGCTTGATAAAAAAACGTTGCTGGTAAACTACCCCTTCCCCTTAACCGATCTTCACCAAAAACAAGAGGTCTTGAGTACTCTACAAATCAGGGCTGTATGCAAAACATTATTTGATTCCGTTTGAATTTGCGGCTGTTATCGTTTGCCATAGAAAATACCCTTGTTAAAAAAACGTTGCAGGTAAACTACCCCTTTCCCTCAACCGATCTTCACCAAAAACAGTAGGTCTTGAGAACTCTACAAGTTAGGGCTGTATGCAAAACTTTATTTGATTCTGTTTGAATTTGCGG
Source organism: Magicicada septendecula (assembly GCA_034769895.1). Classification (NCBI taxonomy): domain Eukaryota; kingdom Metazoa; phylum Arthropoda; class Insecta; order Hemiptera; family Cicadidae; genus Magicicada; species Magicicada septendecula. Next base: position 7,285 of record JAWRYS010001896.1, read on the forward strand.
CTGTTATCGTTTGCCATATAAAATACCCTTGTTAAAAAAAACGTTGCTGGTAAACTACCCCTTTCCCTCAACCGACCTTCACCAAAAACAATAGGTCTTGAGAAATCTACAATTCAGGGCTGTATGCGAAACATTATTTGATTCTGTTTGAATTTGCGGCTGTTATCGTTTGCCAAAAAAAAAAAAAAATTTCCCTTGATAAAAAAAACCGTTGCAGGTAAACTACCCCTTCCCCTCAACCGATCTTCACCAAAAACAATAGGTCGCGAGTACTCTACAAATCAGGGCTGTATGCAAAAAATTATTTGATTCTGTTTGAATTTGCGGCAGTTGTCGTTTGCCATAGAAAATACGCATGATAAAAAACGTTGCTGGTAAACTACCCCTTCCCCTCAACCAATCTTCACCAAAAACAATAGGTCTTGAGTACTCTACAACCCAGGGCTGTATGCAGAAAATTATTTGATTCTGTTTGAATTTGCGGCTGTTATCGTTTGCCATAGAAAATACCCTTGTTAAAAAAACGTTGTAGGTAAACTACCCCTTTCCCTTAACCGATCTTCACCAAAAACAAAAGGTATTGAGAACTCTACAATATAGGGCGGTATGCAAATAATCTTTTCATTCTGTTTGAATTTGCGGCTGTTATCGTTTGCCATAGGAAATACCCTTGTTAAAACATAAAACGTTACAGGTAAACTACCCCTTTCCCTTAACCGATCTTCACCAAAAACAATAGGTCTTGAGAACTCTACAATTCAGGGCTGTATGCGAAACATTATTTGATTCTGTTTGAATTTGCGGCTGTTATCGTTTGCCAAACAAACAAAATTTCCCTTGCTAAAAAAAAACCGTTGCAGGTAAGCTACCCCTTTCCCTCAACCGATCTTCACCAAAAACAACAGGTCGCGAGAACTCTGCAAAACCGAGCTGTATGCAAAAAATTATTTGATTCTGTTTGAATTTGCGGCAGTTATCGTTTGCCATAGAAAAAAAATCTATAGACAGACAGACACACAGACACACAGACACACAGACAGACAGACACACAGACACTTTTCGGAAAACGACTTTTTTTCATGTTTTGAGTGTAGTAGAATCAGAATCTGCAATAATCTCGAACACGATTTTTTTTGCCATCACCATACCTCCATTCCTTAAGGAATATGGAAGTAAAACGTTGCTGGTAAACTACCCCTTTCCCTTAACCGATCTTCACCAAAAACAATAGGTCTTGAGAACTCTACAAATCAAGGCTGTATGCAAAAAATTATTTGATTCTGTTTCGATTTGCGGCTGTTATCGTTTGCCATAGAAAAATATCGGTATGGAGAACCATACATGACTTCCATATTCTAAGATTTATATTTAAAATCATTTTCAGCCAAACAACCAGGCTGTGTCTTACCTGCCTTTTTATTGCTGTATTAAATGAAAAATATTATATTACATTAAAATGAAAAAATTATAATTTTATTGCCTGGCAACAAAATTATTTTATTTTTAACAATTACCATTGTTTCAAAAAGTTTAAATAAATTTTCAAGTACTTTACTCTTGTTAAAACGTAAAAGGTTGCAGGTAAACTACCCCTTCCCCTTAACCGATCTTCACCAAAATCGAAAGTCATTGAGACCTCTACAATTCAGGGACGTATGCAAAAAATTATTTCATTCTGTTTGAATTTGCGGCTGTTATCGTTAGCCATAGAAAATACGCTTGATAAAAAAACGTTGCAGGTAAACTACCCCTTCCCCTTAACCGATATTCACCAAAAACAATAGGTCTTGAGTACTCTACAAATCAGGGCTGTATGCAAAACATTATTTGATTCTGTTTGAATTTGCGGCTGTTATCGTTTGCCATAGAAAATACCCTTGTTAAAAAAACGTTGCAGGTAAACTACCCCTTTCCCTCAACCGATCTTCACCAAAAACAATAGGTCTTGAGAAATCTACAATTCAGGGCTGTATGCGAAACATTATTTGATTCTGTTTGAATTTGCGGCTGTTATCGTTTGCCAAAAATAAAAAATTTCCCTTGATAAAAAAAACCGTTGCAGGTAAACTACCCCTTCCCCTCAACCGATCTTCACCAAAAACAATAGGTCGCGAGTACTCTACAAATCAGGGCTGTATGCAAAAAATTATTTGATTCTGTTTGAATTTGCGGCAGTTGTCGTTTGCCATAGAAAATACGCATGATAAAAAACGTTGCTGGTAAACTACCCCTTCCCCTCAACCGATCTTCACCAAAAACAATAGGTCTTGAGTACTCTACAAATCAGGGCTGTATGCAGAAAATTATTTGATTCTGTTTGAATTTGCGGCTGTTATCGTTCGTCAAAAAAAAAAAATTACCCTTGTTAAAACATAAAATGTTGCTGGTAAACTACCCCTTTCCCTTAACCGATCTTCAACAAAATCAACAGACCTTGCGTCCTGTATAATTCATAAAGGTATGCAAAAAAGTAGTTGAGTCTGTTTGAATTTACGGCAGTTATCGTTCGTCATAGAAAAAATTACCCTTGTTAAAACATAAAATGTTGCTGGTAAACTACCCCTTTCCCTTAACCGATCTTCACCAAAAACAACAGGTCTTGAGAACTCTACAATTCAGGGCTGTATGTAAAACATTATTTGATTCTGTTTGAATTTGCGGCTGTTATCGTTTGCCATAGAACAAAATTACCCTTGATTAAATAAATATCGGTATGGAGAACCATACATGACTTCCATATTCTAAGATTTATATTTAAAAGCATTTTCAGCCAAACAGCCAGGCTGTGTCTTACCTGCCTTTTTATTGCTGTATTAAATGAAAAATATTATATTACATTAAAATGAAAAAATTATAATTTTATTGCCTGGCAACAAAATTATTTTATTTTTAACAATTACCATTGTTTCAAAAAGTTTAAATAAATTTTCAAGTACCATACTCTTGTTAAAACGTAAAAGGTTGCAGGTAAACTACCCCTTCCCCTTAACCGATCTTCACCAAAATCGAAAGTCATTGAGACCTCTACAATTCAAGGACGTATGCAAAAAATTATTTGATTCTGTTTGAATTTGCGGCTGTTATCGTTTGCCATAGAAAATACGCTTGATAAAAAAACGTTGCAGGTAAACTACCCCTTCCCCTTAACCGATCTTCACCAAAAACAACAGGTCTTGAGTACTCTACAAATCAGGGCAGGATGCAAAACATTATTTGATTCTGTTTGAATTTGCGGCTGTTATCGTTTGCCATAGAAAATACCCTTGTTAAAAAAATGTTGCAGGTAAACTACCCCTTTCCCTCAACCGATCTTCACCAAAAACAATAGGTCTTGAGAACTCTACAATTTAGGGCTGTATGCAAATAATCTTTTGATTCTGTTTGAATTTGCGGCTGTTATCGTTTGCCATAGGAAATACCCTTGTTAAAACATAAAACGTTACAGGTAAACTACCCCTTTCCCTTAACCGATCTTCACCAAAATCAACAGATCTTGAGAACTCTACAATTTAGGGCTGTATGCGAAACATTATTTGATTCTGTTTGAATTTGCGGCTGTTATCGTTTGCCATAGAAAATACCCTTGATAAAACAAAAAACGTGGCAGGTAAACTACCCCTTTCCCTCAACCGATCTTCACCAAAAACAATAGGTCGCGAGTACTCTGCAAATCAGAGCTGCATGCAAAAAATTATTTGATTCTGTTTGAATTTGCGGCAGTTATCGTTTGCCATAGAAAAAAAATCTACAGATAGACAGACAGACAGACAGACAGACAGACACACACACAGACACTTTTCAGAAAATGACTTTTTTTCATGTTTTGAGTGTAGTAGAATCAGAATCTGCAATAATCTCGAACACGATTTTTTTTGCCATCACCATACTTCCATTCCTTAAGGAATATGGAAGTAAAATTACACTTGATAAAAAACCGTTGCAGGTAAACTACCCCTTTCGCTTAACCGATCTTCACCAAAAACGACAGGTCTTGAGAACTCTACAATTCAGGGCTGTATGCAAAATATTATATGATTCTGTTTGAATTTGCGGCTGTTATCGTTTGCCATACAAAATACCCTTGATAAAACAAAAAACGTGGCTGGTAAACTACCCTATGCCATTAACCAATCTTCACCAAAAACAATAGGTCTTGAGAACTCTACAATTCAGGGCTGTATACAAAACATTAGTTGATTCTCTTTGAATTTACGGCAGTTATCGTTCGTCATAGAAACAAGTACTTTACTCTTGTTAAAACGTAAAAGGTTGCAGGTAAACTACCCCTTCCCCTTAACCGATCTTCACTAAAATCGAAAGTCGTTGAGACCTCTACAATTCAGGGACGTATGCAGAATATTATTTGATTCTGTTTGAATTTGCGGCTGTTATCGTTTGCCATATAAAATACGCTTGATAAAAAAACGTTGCAGGTAAACTACCCCTTTCCCTTAACCGATCTTCACCGAAAACAATAGGTCTTGAGTACTCTACAAATCAGGGCTGTATGCAAAACATTATTTGATTCCGTTTGAATTTGCGGCTGTTATCGTTTGCCATATAAAATACGCTTGATAAAAAAACGTTGCAGGTAAACTACCCCTTCCCCTTAACCGATCTTCACCAAAAACAAGAAGTCTTGAGTACTCTACAAATCAGGGCTGTATGCAAAACATTATTTGATTCCGTTTGAATTTGCGGCTGTTATCGTTTGCCATAGAAAATACCCTTGTTAAAAAAACGTTGCAGGTAAACTACCCCTTTCCCTCAACCGATCTTCACCAAAAACAGTAGGTCTTGAGAACTCTACAATTTAGGGCTGTATGCAAATAATCTTTTGATTCTGTTTGAATTTGCGGCTGTTATCGTTTGCCATATGAAATACCCTTGTTAAAACATAAAACGTTACAGGTAAACTACCCCTTTACCTTAACCGATCTTCACCAAAAACAATAGGTGTTGAGTACTCTACAAATCAGGGCTGTATACAAAATAGTATTTGATTCTGTTTGAATTTGCGGCTGTTATCGTTTGCCATAGAAAATACCCTTGATAAAACAAAAAACGTGGCAGGTAAACTACCCCTGTCCCTCAACCGAACTTCACCAAAAACAATAGGTCTTGAGAACTCAACAATTTAGGGCTGTATGCAAATAATCTTTTGATTCTGTTTGAATTTGCGGCTGTTATCGTTTGCCATAAGAAATACCCTTGTTAAAACATAAAACGTTACAGGTAAACTACCCCTTTCCCTTAACCGATCTTCACCAAAATCAGCAGATCTTGAGAACTCTACAATTCAGGGCTGTATGCGATACATTATTTGATTCTGTTTGAATTTGCGGCTGTTATCGTTTGCCAAACAAACAAAATTACCCTTGCTAAAAAAAAACCGTTGCCGGTAAACTACCCCTTTCCCTCAACCCATCTTCACCAAAAACAATAGGTCGCGAGTACTCTGCAAATCAGAGCTGTATGCAAAAAATTATTTGATTCTGTTTGAATTTGCGGCAGTTATCGTTTGCCATAGAAAAAAAATCTACAGATAGACAGACAGACAGACAGACAGACAGACAGACAGACAGACAGACACACAGACACTTTTCGGAAAACGACTTTTTTTCATGTTTTGAGTGTAGTAGAATCAGAATCTGCAATAATCTCGAACACGATTTTTTTTGCCATCACCATACTTCCATTCCTTAAGGAATATGGAAGTAAAACGTTGCTGGTAAACTACCCCTTTCCCTTAACCGATCTTCACCAAAAACAATAGGTCTTGAGAACTCTACAAATCAGGGCTGTATGCAAAAAATTATTTGATTCTGTTTCGATTTGCGGCTGTTATCGTTTGCCATAGAAAAATATCGGTATGGAGAACCATACATGACTTCCATATTCTAAGATTTATATTTAAAATCATTTTCAGCCAAACAACCAGGCTGTGTCTTACCTGCCTTTTTATTGCTGTATTAAATGAAAAATATTATATTACATTAAAATGAAAAAATTATAATTTTATTGCCTGGCAACAAAATTATTTTATTTTTAACAATTACCATTGTTTCAAAAAGTTTAAATAAATTTTCAAGTACTTTACTCTTGTTAAAACGTAAAAGGTTGCAGGTAAACTACCCCTTCCCCTTAACCGATCTTCACCAAAATCGAAAGTCATTGAGACCTCTACAATTCAGGGACGTATGCAAAAAATTATTTCATTCTGTTTGAATTTGCGGCTGTTATCGTTTGCCATAGAAAATACGCTTGATAAAAAAACGTTGCAGGTAAACTACCCCTTCCCCTGAACCGATATTCACCAAAAACAATAGGTCTTGAGTACTCTACAAATCAGGGCTGTATGCAAAACATTATTTGATTCTGTTTGAATTTGCGGCTGTTATCGTTTGCCATAGAAAATACCCTTGTTAAAAAAACGTTGCTGGTAAACTACCCCTTTCCCTCAACCGATCTTCACCAAAAACAATAGGTCTTGAGAAATCTACAATTCAGGGCTGTATGCGAAACATTATTTGATTCTGTTTGAATTTGCGGCTGTTATCGTTTGCCAAAAATAAAAAATTTCCCTTGATAAAAAAAACCGTTGCAGGTAAACTACCCCTTCCCCTCAACCGATCTTCACCAAAAACAATAGGTCGCGAGTACTCTACAAATCAGGGCTGTATGCAAAAAATTATTTGATTCTGTTTGAATTTGCGGCAGTTGTCGTTTGCCATAGAAAATACGCATGATAAAAAACGTTGCTGGTAAACTACCCCTTCCCCTCAACCGATCTTCACCAAAAACAATAGGTCTTGAGTACTCTACAAATCAGGGCTGTATGCAGAAAATTATTTGATTCTGTTTGAATTTGCGGCTGTTATCGTTCGTCAAAAAAAAAAAATTACCCTTGTTAAAACATAAAATGTTGCTGGTAAACTACCCCTTTCCCTTAACCGATCTTCAACAAAATCAACAGACCTTGCGTCCTGTATAATTCATAAAGGTATGCAAAAAAGTAGTTGAGTCTGTTTGAATTTACGGCAGTTATCGTTCGTCATAGAAAAAATTACCCTTGTTAAAACATAAAATGTTGCTGGTAAACTACCCCTTTCCCTTAACCGATCTTCACCAAAAACAACAGGTCTTGAGAACTCTACAATTCAGGGCTGTATGTAAAACATTATTTGATTCTGTTTGAATTTGCGGCTGTTATCGTTTGCCATAGAACAAAATTACCCTTGATTAAATAAATATCGGTATGGAGAACCATACATGACTTCCATATTCTAAGATTTATATTTAAAAGCATTTTCAGCCAAACAGCCAGGCTGTGTCTTACCTGCCTTTTTATTGCTGTATTAAATGAAAAATATTATATTACATTAAAATGAAAAAATTATAATTTTATTGCCTGGCAACAAAATTATTTTATTTTTAACAATTACCATTGTTTCAAAAAGTTTAAATAAATTTTCAAGTACCATACTCTTGTTAAAACGTAAAAGGTTGCAGGTAAACTACCCCTTCCCCTTAACCGATCTTCACCAAAATCGAAAGTCATTGAGACCCCTACAATTCAGGGACGTATGCAAAAAATTATTTGATTCTGTTTGAATTTGCGGCTGTTATCGTTTGCCATAGAAAATACGCTTGATAAAAAAACGTTGCAGGTAAACTACCCCTTCCCCTTAACCGATCTTCACCAAAAACAATAGGTCTTGAGTACTCTACAAATCAGGGCAGGATGCAAAACATTATTTGATTCTGTTTGAATTTGCGGCTGTTATCGTTTGCCATAGAAAATACCCTTGTTAAAAAAATGTTGCAGGTAAACTACCCCTTTCCCTCAACCGATCTTCACCAAAAACAATAGGTCTTGAGAACTCTACAATTTAGGGCTGTATGCAAATAATCTTTTGATTCTGTTTGAATTTGCGGCTGTTATCGTTTGCCATAGGAAATACCCTTGTTAAAACATAAAACGTTACAGGTAAACTACCCCTTTCCCTTAACCGATCTTCACCAAAATCAACAGATCTTGAGAACTCTACAATTTAGGGCTGTATGCGAAACATTATTTGATTCTGTTTGAATTTGCGGCTGTTATCGTTTGCCATAGAAAATACCCTTGATAAAACAAAAAACGTGGCAGGTAAACTACCCCTTTCCCTCAACCGATCTTCACCAAAAACAATAGGTCGCGAGTACTCTGCAAATCAGAGCTGCATGCAAAAAATTATTTGATTCTGTTTGAATTTGCGGCAGTTATCGTTTGCCATAGAAAAAAAATCTACAGATAGACAGACAGACAGACAGACAGACAGACACACACACAGACACTTTTCAGAAAATGACTTTTTTTCATGTTTTGAGTGTAGTAGAATCAGAATCTGCAATAATCTCGAACACGATTTTTTTTGCCATCACCATACTTCCATTCCTTAAGGAATATGGAAGTAAAATTACACTTGATAAAAAACCGTTGCAGGTAAACTACCCCTTTCGCTTAACCGATCTTCACCAAAAACGACAGGTCTTGAGAACTCTACAATTCAGGGCTGTATGCAAAATATTATATGATTCTGTTTGAATTTGCGGCTGTTATCGTTTGCCATACAAAATACCCTTGATAAAACAAAAAACGTGGCTGGTAAACTACCCTATGCCATTAACCAATCTTCACCAAAAACAATAGGTCTTGAGAACTCTACAATTCAGGGCTGTATACAAAACATTAGTTGATTCTCTTTGAATTTACGGCAGTTATCGTTCGTCATAGAAACAAGTACTTTACTCTTGTTAAAACGTAAAAGGTTGCAGGTAAACTACCCCTTCCCCTTAACCGATCTTCACTAAAATCGAAAGTCGTTGAGACTCTACAATTCAGGGACGTATGCAGAATATTATTTGATTCTGTTTGAATTTGCGGCTGTTATCGTTTGCCATATAAAATACGCTTGATAAAAAAACGTTGCAGGTAAACTACCCCTTTCCCTTAACCGATCTTCACCGAAAACAATAGGTCTTGAGTACTCTACAAATCAGGGCTGTATGCAAAACATTATTTGATTCCGTTTGAATTTGCGGCTGTTATCGTTTGCCATATAAAATACGCTTGATAAAAAAACGTTGCAGGTAAACTACCCCTTCCCCTTAACCGATCTTCACCAAAAACAAGAAGTCTTGAGTACTCTACAAATCAGGGCTGTATGCAAAACATTATTTGATTCCGTTTGAATTTGCGGCTGTTATCGTTTGCCATAGAAAATACCCTTGTTAAAAAAACGTTGCAGGTAAACTACCCCTTTCCCTCAACCGATCTTCACCAAAAACAGTAGGTCTTGAGAACTCTACAATTTAGGGCTGTATGCAAATAATCTTTTGATTCTGTTTGAATTTGCGGCTGTTATCGTTTGCCATATGAAATACCCTTGTTAAAACATAAAACGTTACAGGTAAACTACCCCTTTACCTTAACCGATCTTCACCAAAAACAATAGGTGTTGAGTACTCTACAAATCAGGGCTGTATACAAAATAGTATTTGATTCTGTTTGAATTTGCGGCTGTTATCGTTTGCCATAGAAAATACCCTTGATAAAACAAAAAACGTGGCAGGTAAACTACCCCTGTCCCTCAACCGAACTTCACCAAAAACAATAGGTCTTGAGAACTCAACAATTTAGGGCTGTATGCAAATAATCTTTTGATTCTGTTTGAATTTGCGGCTGTTATCGTTTGCCATAAGAAATACCCTTGTTAAAACATAAAACGTTACAGGTAAACTACCCCTTTCCCTTAACCGATCTTCACCAAAATCAGCAGATCTTGAGAACTCTACAATTCAGGGCTGTATGCGATACATTATTTGATTCTGTTTGAATTTGCGGCTGTTATCGTTTGCCAAACAAACAAAATTACCCTTGCTAAAAAAAAACCGTTGCCGGTAAACTACCCCTTTCCCTCAACCCATCTTCACCAAAAACAATAGGTCGCGAGTACTCTGCAAATCAGAGCTGTATGCAAAAAATTATTTGATTCTGTTTGAATTTGCGGCAGTTATCGTTTGCCATAGAAAAAAAATCTACAGATAGACAGACAGACAGACAGACAGACAGACAGACACACAGACAGACACACAGACACTTTTCGGAAAACGACTTTTTTTCATGTTTTGAGTGTAGTAGAATCAGAATCTGCAATAATCTCGAACACGATTTTTTTTGCCATCACCATACTTCCATTCCTTAAGGAATATGGAAGTAAAACGTTGCTGGTAAACTACCCCTTTCCCTTAACCGATCTTCACCAAAAACAATAGGTCTTGAGAACTCTACAAATCAGGGCTGTATGCAAAAAATTATTTGATTCTGTTTCGATTTGCGGCTGTTATCGTTTGCCATAGAAAAATATCGGTATGGAGAACCATACATGACTTCCATATTCTAAGATTTATATTTAAAATCATTTTCAGCCAAACAACCAGGCTGTGTCTTACCTGCCTTTTTATTGCTGTATTAAATGAAAAATATTATATTACATTAAAATGAAAAAATTATAATTTTATTGCCTGGCAACAAAATTATTTTATTTTTAACAATTACCATTGTTTCAAAAAGTTTAAATAAATTTTCAAGTACTTTACTCTTGTTAAAACGTAAAAGGTTGCAGGTAAACTACCCCTTCCCCTTAACCGATCTTCACCAAAATCGAAAGTCATTGAGACCTCTACAATTCAGGGACGTATGCAAAAAATTATTTCATTCTGTTTGAATTTGCGGCTGTTATCGTTTGCCATAGAAAATACGCTTGATAAAAAAACGTTGCAGGTAAACTACCCCTTCCCCTGAACCGATATTCACCAAAAACAATAGGTCTTGAGTACTCTACAAATCAGGGCTGTATGCAAAACATTATTTGATTCTGTTTGAATTTGCGGCTGTTATCGTTTGCCATAGAAAATACCCTTGTTAAAAAAACGTTGCTGGTAAACTACCCCTTTCCCTCAACCGATCTTCACCAAAAACAATAGGTCTTGAGAAATCTACAATTCAGGGCTGTATGCGAAACATTATTTGATTCTGTTTGAATTTGCGGCTGTTATCGTTTGCCAAAAATAAAAAATTTCCCTTGATAAAAAAAACCGTTGCAGGTAAACTACCCCTTCCCCTCAACCGATCTTCACCAAAAACAATAGGTCGCGAGTACTCTACAAATCAGGGCTGTATGCAAAAAATTATTTGATTCTGTTTGAATTTGCGGCAGTTGTCGTTTGCCATAGAAAATACGCATGATAAAAAACGTTGCTGGTAAACTACCCCTTCCCCTCAACCGATCTTCACCAAAAACAATAGGTCTTGAGTACTCTACAAATCAGGGCTGTATGCAGAAAATTATTTGATTCTGTTTGAATTTGCGGCTGTTATCGTTCGTCAAAAAAAAAAAATTACCCTTGTTAAAACATAAAATGTTGCTGGTAAACTACCCCTTTCCCTTAACCGATCTTCAACAAAATCAACAGACCTTGCGTCCTGTATAATTCATAAAGGTATGCAAAAAAGTAGTTGAGTCTGTTTGAATTTACGGCAGTTATCGTTCGTCATAGAAAAAATTACCCTTGTTAAAACATAAAATGTTGCTGGTAAACTACCCCTTTCCCTTAACCGATCTTCACCAAAAACAACAGGTCTTGAGAACTCTACAATTCAGGGCTGTATGTAAAACATTATTTGATTCTGTTTGAATTTGCGGCTGTTATCGTTTGCCATAGAACAAAATTACCCTTGATTAAATAAATATCGGTATGGAGAACCATACATGACTTCCATATTCTAAGATTTATATTTAAAAGCATTTTCAGCCAAACAGCCAGGCTGTGTCTTACCTGCCTTTTTATTGCTGTATTAAATGAAAAATATTATATTACATTAAAATGAAAAAATTATAATTTTATTGCCTGGCAACAAAATTATTTTATTTTTAACAATTACCATTGTTTCAAAAAGTTTAAATAAATTTTCAAGTACCATACTCTTGTTAAAACGTAAAAGGTTGCAGGTAAACTACCCCTTCCCCTTAACCGATCTTCACCAAAATCGAAAGTCATTGAGACCTCTACAATTCAGGGACGTATGCAAAAAATTATTTGATTCTGTTTGAATTTGCGGCTGTTATCGTTTGCCATAGAAAATACGCTTGATAAAAAAACGTTGCAGGTAAACTACCCCTTCCCCTTAACCGATCTTCACCAAAAACAATAGGTCTTGAGTACTCTACAAATCAGGGCAGGATGCAAAACATTATTTGATTCTGTTTGAATTTGCGGCTGTTATCGTTTGCCATAGAAAATACCCTTGTTAAAAAAATGTTGCAGGTAAACTACCCCTTTCCCTCAACCGATCTTCACCAAAAACAATAGGTCTTGAGAACTCTACAATTTAGGGCTGTATGCAAATAATCTTTTGATTCTGTTTGAATTTGCGGCTGTTATCGTTTGCCATAGGAAATACCCTTGTTAAAACATAAAACGTTACAGGTAAACTACCCCTTTCCCTTAACCGATCTTCACCAAAATCAACAGATCTTGAGAACTCTACAATTTAGGGCTGTATGCGAAACATTATTTGATTCTGTTTGAATTTGCGGCTGTTATCGTTTGCCATAGAAAATACCCTTGATAAAACAAAAAACGTGGCAGGTAAACTACCCCTTTCCCTCAACCGATCTTCACCAAAAACAATAGGTCGCGAGTACTCTGCAAATCAGGGCTGCATGCAAAAAATTATTTGATTCTGTTTGAATTTGCGGCAGTTATCGTTTGCCATAGAAAAAAAATCTACAGATAGACAGACAGACAGACAGACAGACAGACACACACACAGACACTTTTCAGAAAATGACTTTTTTTCATGTTTTGAGTGTAGTAGAATCAGAATCTGCAATAATCTCGAACACGATTTTTTTTGCCATCACCATACTTCCATTCCTTAAGGAATATGGAAGTAAAATTACACTTGATAAAAAACCGTTGCAGGTAAACTACCCCTTTCGCTTAACCGATCTTCACCAAAAACGACAGGTCTTGAGAACTCTACAATTCAGGGCTGTATGCAAAATATTATATGATTCTGTTTGAATTTGCGGCTGTTATCGTTTGCCATACAAAATACCCTTGATAAAACAAAAAACGTGGCTGGTAAACTACCCTATGCCATTAACCAATCTTCACCAAAAACAATAGGTCTTGAGAACTCTACAATTCAGGGCTGTATACAAAACATTAGTTGATTCTCTTTGAATTTACGGCAGTTATCGTTCGTCATAGAAACAAGTACTTTACTCTTGTTAAAACGTAAAAGGTTGCAGGTAAACTACCCCTTCCCCTTAACCGATCTTCACTAAAATCGAAAGTCGTTGAGACCTCTACAATTCAGGGACGTATGCAGAATATTATTTGATTCTGTTTGAATTTGCGGCTGTTATCGTTTGCCATATAAAATACGCTTGATAAAAAAACGTTGCAGGTAAACTACCCCTTTCCCTTAACCGATCTTCACCGAAAACAATAGGTCTTGAGTACTCTACAAATCAGGGCTGTATGCAAAACATTATTTGATTCCGTTTGAATTTGCGGCTGTTATCGTTTGCCATATAAAATACGCTTGATAAAAAAACGTTGCAGGTAAACTACCCCTTCCCCTTAACCGATCTTCACCAAAAACAAGAGGTCTTGAGTACTCTACAAATCAGGGCTGTATGCAAAACATTATTTGATTCCGTTTGAATTTGCGGCTGTTATCGTTTGCCATAGAAAATACCCTTGTTAAAAAAACGTTGCAGGTAAACTACCCCTTTCCCTCAACCGATCTTCACCAAAAACAGTAGGTCTTGAGAACTCTACAATTTAGGGCTGTATGCAAATAATCTTTTGATTCTGTTTGAATTTGCGGCTGTTATCGTTTGCCATATGAAATACCCTTGTTAAAACATAAAACGTTACAGGTAAACTACCCCTTTACCTTAACCGATCTTCACCAAAAACAATAGGTGTTGAGTACTCTACAAATCAGGGCTGTATACAAAATAGTATTTGATTCTGTTTGAATTTGCGGCTGTTATCGTTTGCCATAGAAAATACCCTTGATAAAACAAAAAACGTGGCAGGTAAACTACCCCTGTCCCTCAACCGAACTTCACCAAAAACAATAGGTCTTGAGAACTCAACAATTTAGGGCTGTATGCAAATAATCTTTTGATTCTGTTTGAATTTGCGGCTGTTATCGTTTGCCATAAGAAATACCCTTGTTAAAACATAAAACGTTACAGGTAAACTACCCCTTTCCCTTAACCGATCTTCACCAAAATCAGCAGATCTTGAGAACTCTACAATTCAGGGCTGTATGCGATACATTATTTGATTCTGTTTGAATTTGCGGCTGTTATCGTTTGCCAAACAAACAAAATTACCCTTGCTAAAAAAAAACCGTTGCCGGTAAACTACCCCTTTCCCTCAACCCATCTTCACCAAAAACAATAGGTCGCGAGTACTCTGCAAATCAGAGCTGTATGCAAAAAATTATTTGATTCTGTTTGAATTTGCGGCAGTTATCGTTTGCCATAGAAAAAAAATCTACAGATAGACAGACAGACAGACAGACAGACAGACAGACAGACAGACAGACACACAGACACTTTTCGGAAAACGACTTTTTTTCATGTTTTGAGTGTAGTAGAATCAGAATCTGCAATAATCTCGAACACGATTTTTTTTGCCATCACCATACTTCCATTCCTTAAGGAATATGGAAGTAAAACGTTGCTGGTAAACTACCCCTTTCCCTTAACCGATCTTCACCAAAAACAATAGGTCTTGAGAACTCTACAAATCAGGGCTGTATGCAAAAAATTATTTGATTCTGTTTCGATTTGCGGCTGTTATCGTTTGCCATAGAAAAATATCGGTATGGAGAACCATACATGACTTCCATATTCTAAGATTTATATTTAAAATCATTTTCAGCCAAACAACCAGGCTGTGTCTTACCTGCCTTTTTATTGCTGTATTAAATGAAAAATATTATATTACATTAAAATGAAAAAATTATAATTTTATTGCCTGGCAACAAAATTATTTTATTTTTAACAATTACCATTGTTTCAAAAAGTTTAAATAAATTTTCAAGTACTTTACTCTTGTTAAAACGTAAAAGGTTGCAGGTAAACTACCCCTTCCCCTTAACCGATCTTCACCAAAATCGAAAGTCATTGAGACCTCTACAATTCAGGGACGTATGCAAAAAATTATTTCATTCTGTTTGAATTTGCGGCTGTTATCGTTTGCCATAGAAAATACGCTTGATAAAAGAACGTTGCAGGTAAACTACCCCTTCCCCTGAACCGATATTCACCAAAAACAATAGGTCTTGAGTACTCTACAAATCAGGGCTGTATGCAAAACATTATTTGATTCTGTTTGAATTTGCGGCTGTTATCGTTTGCCATAGAAAATACCCTTGTTAAAAAAACGTTGCTGGTAAACTACCCCTTTCCCTCAACCGATCTTCACCAAAAACAATAGGTCTTGAGAAATCTACAATTCAGGGCTGTATGCGAAACATTATTTGATTCTGTTTGAATTTGCGGCTGTTATCGTTTGCCAAAAATAAAAAATTTCCCTTGATAAAAAAAACCGTTGCAGGTAAACTACCCCTTCCCCTCAACCGATCTTCACCAAAAACAATAGGTCGCGAGTACTCTACAAATCAGGGCTGTATGCAAAAAATTATTTGATTCTGTTTGAATTTGCGGCAGTTGTCGTTTGCCATAGAAAATACGCATGATAAAAAACGTTGCTGGTAAACTACCCCTTCCCCTCAACCGATCTTCACCAAAAACAATAGGTCTTGAGTACTCTACAAATCAGGGCTGTATGCAGAAAATTATTTGATTCTGTTTGAATTTGCGGCTGTTATCGTTCGTCAAAAAAAAAAAATTACCCTTGTTAAAACATAAAATGTTGCTGGTAAACTACCCCTTTCCCTTAACCGATCTTCAACAAAATCAACAGACCTTGCGTCCTGTATAATTCATAAAGGTATGCAAAAAAGTAGTTGAGTCTGTTTGAATTTACGGCAGTTATCGTTCGTCATAGAAAAAATTACCCTTGTTAAAACATAAAATGTTGCTGGTAAACTACCCCTTTCCCTTAACCGATCTTCACCAAAAACAACAGGTCTTGAGAACTCTACAATTCAGGGCTGTATGTAAAACATTATTTGATTCTGTTTGAATTTGCGGCTGTTATCGTTTGCCATAGAACAAAATTACCCTTGATTAAATAAATATCGGTATGGAGAACCATACATGACTTCCATATTCTAAGATTTATATTTAAAAGCATTTTCAGCCAAACAGCCAGGCTGTGTCTTACCTGCCTTTTTATTGCTGTATTAAATGAAAAATATTATATTACATTAAAATGAAAAAATTATAATTTTATTGCCTGGCAACAAAATTATTTTATTTTTAACAATTACCATTGTTTCAAAAAGTTTAAATAAATTTTCAAGTACCATACTCTTGTTAAAACGTAAAAGGTTGCAGGTAAACTACCCCTTCCCCTTAACCGATCTTCACCAAAATCGAAAGTCATTGAGACCTCTACAATTCAGGGACGTATGCAAAAAATTATTTGATTCTGTTTGAATTTGCGGCTGTTATCGTTTGCCATAGAAAATACGCTTGATAAAAAAACGTTGCAGGTAAACTACCCCTTCCCCTTAACCGATCTTCACCAAAAACAATAGGTCTTGAGTACTCTACAAATCAGGGCAGGATGCAAAACATTATTTGATTCTGTTTGAATTTGCGGCTGTTATCGTTTGCCATAGAAAATACCCTTGTTAAAAAAATGTTGCAGGTAAACTACCCCTTTCCCTCAACCGATCTTCACCAAAAACAATAGGTCTTGAGAACTCTACAATTTAGGGCTGTATGCAAATAATCTTTTGATTCTGTTTGAATTTGCGGCTGTTATCGTTTGCCATAGGAAATACCCTTGTTAAAACATAAAACGTTACAGGTAAACTACCCCTTTCCCTTAACCGATCTTCACCAAAATCAACAGATCTTGAGAACTCTACAATTTAGGGCTGTATGCGAAACATTATTTGATTCTGTTTGAATTTGCGGCTGTTATCGTTTGCCATAGAAAATACCCTTGATAAAACAAAAAACGTGGCAGGTAAACTACCCCTTTCCCTCAACCGATCTTCACCAAAAACAATAGGTCGCGAGTACTCTGCAAATCAGGGCTGCATGCAAAAAATTATTTGATTCTGTTTGAATTTGCGGCAGTTATCGTTTGCCATAGAAAAAAAATCTACAGACAGACAGACAGACAGACAGACACACACACAGACACTTTTCAGAAAACGACTTTTTTTCATGTTTTGAGTGTAGTAGAATCAGAATCTGCAATAATCTCGAACACGATTTTTTTTGCCATCACCATACTTCCATTCCTTAAGGAATATGGAAGTAAAATTACACTTGATAAAAAACCGTTGCAGGTAAACTACCTCTTTCGCTTAACCGATCTTCACCAAAAACGACAGGTCTTGAGAACTCTACAATTCAGGGCTGTATGCAAAATATTATATGATTCTGTTTGAATTTGCGGCTGTTATCGTTTGCCATACAAAATACCCTTGATAAAACAAAAAACGTGGCTGGTAAACTACCCTATGCCATTAACCAATCTTCACCAAAAACAATAGGTCTTGAGAACTCTACAATTCAGGGCTGTATACAAAACATTAGTTGATTCTCTTTGAATTTACGGCAGTTATCGTTCGTCATAGAAACAAGTACTTTACTCTTGTTAAAACGTAAAAGGTTGCTGGTAAACTACCCCTTCCCCTTAACCGATCTTCACTAAAATCGAAAGTCGTTGAGACCTCTACAATTCAGGGACGTATGCAGAATATTATTTGATTCTGTTTGAATTTGCGGCTGTTATCGTTTGCCATATAAAATACGCTTGATAAAAAAACGTTGCAGGTAAACTACCCCTTCCCCTTAACCGATCTTCACCAAAAACAACAGGTCTTGAGTACTCTACAAATCAGGGCTGTATGCAAAACATTATTTGATTCCGTTTGAATTTGCGGCTGTTATCGTTTGCCATATAAAATACGCTTGATAAAAAAACGTTGCAGGTAAACTACCCCTTCCCCTTAACCGATCTTCACCAAAAACAATAGGTCTTGAGTACTCTACAAATCAGGGCTGTATGCAAAACATTATTTGATTCCGTTTGAATTTGCGGCTGTTATCGTTTGCCATAGAAAATACCCTTGTTAAAAAAACGTTGCTGGTAAACTACCCCTTTCCCTCAACCGATCTTCACCAAAAACAGCAGATCTTGAGAACTCTACAATTTAGGGCTGTATGCAAATAATCTTTTGATTCTGTTTGAATTTGCGGCTGTTATCGTTTGCCATATGAAATACCCTTGTTAAACATAAAACGTTACTGGTAAACTACCCCTTTACCTTAACCGATCTTCACCAAAAACAATAGGTGTTGAGTACTCTACAAATCAGGGCTGTATACAAAATAGTATTTGATTCTGTTTGAATTTGCGGCTGTTATCGTTTGCCATAGAAAATACCCTTGATAAAAAAATAAACGTGGCAGGTAAACTACCCCTTTCCCTCAACCGAACTTCACCAAAAACAATAGGTCTTGAGAACTCTACAATTTAGGGCTGTATGCAAATAATCTTTTGATTCTGTTTGAATTTGCGGCTGTTATCGTTTGCCATAAGAAATACCCTTGTTAAAACATAAAACGTTACAGGTAAACTACCCCTTTCCCTTAACCGATCTTCACCAAAATCAGCAGATCTTGAGAACTCTACAATTCAGGGCTGTATGCGAAACATTATTTGATTCTGTTTGAATTTGCGGCTGTTATCGTTTGCCAAACAAACAAAATTACCCTTGCTAAAAAAAAACCGTTGCAGGTAAACTACCCCTTTCCCTCAACCCATCTTCACCAAAAACAATAGGTCGCGAGTACTCTGCAAATCAGGGCTGTATGCAAAAAATTATTTGATTCTGTTTGAATTTGCGGCAGTTATCGTTTGCCATAGAAAAAAAATCTACAGATAGACAGACAGACAGACAGACAGACAGACAGACACTTTTCGGAAAACGACTTTTTTTCATGTTTTGAGTGTAGTAGAATCAGAATCTGCAATAATCTCGAACACGATTTTTTTTGCCATCACCATACTTCCATTCCTTAAGGAATATGGAAGTAAAACGTTGCTGGTAAACTACCCCTTTCCCTTAACCGATCTTCACCAAAAACAATAGGTCTTGAGAACTCTACAAATCAGGGCTGTATGCAAAAAATTATTTGATTCTGTTTCGATTTGCGGCTGTTATCGTTTGCCATAGAAAAATATCGGTATGGAGAACCATACATGACTTCCATATTCTAAGATTTATATTTAAAATCATTTTCAGCCAAACAACCAGGCTGTGTCTTACCTGCCTTTTTATTGCTGTATTAAATGAAAAATATTATATTACATTAAAATGAAAAAATTATAATTTTATTGCCTGGCAACAAAATTATTTTATTTTTAACAATTACCATTGTTTCAAAAAGTTTAAATAAATTTTCAAGTACTTTACTCTTGTTAAAACGTAAAAGGTTGCAGGTAAACTACCCCTTCCCCTTAACCGATCTTCACCAAAATCGAAAGTCATTGAGACCTCTACAATTCAGGGACGTATGCAAAAAATTATTTCATTCTGTTTGAATTTGCGGCTGTTATCGTTTGCCATAGAAAATACGCTTGATAAAAAAACGTTGCAGGTAAACTACCCCTTCCCCTTAACCGATATTCACCAAAAACAATAGATCTTGAGTACTCTACAAATCAGGGCTGTATGCAAAACATTATTTGATTCTGTTTGAATTTGCGGCTGTTATCGTTTGCCATAGAAAATACCCTTGTTAAAAAAACGTTGCAGGTAAACTACCCCTTTCCCTCAACCGATCTTCACCAAAAACAATAGGTCTTGAGAAATCTACAATTCAGGGCTGTATGCGAAACATTATTTGATTCTGTTTGAATTTGCGGCTGTTATCGTTTGCCAAAAATAAAAAATTTCCCTTGATAAAAAAAACCGTTGCAGGTAAACTACCCCTTCCCCTCAACCGATCTTCACCAAAAACAATAGGTCGCGAGTACTCTACAAATCAGGGCTGTATGCAAAAAATTATTTGATTCTGTTTGAATTTGCGGCAGTTGTCGTTTGCCATAGAAAATACGCATGATAAAAAACGTTGCTGGTAAACTACCCCTTCCCCTCAACCGATCTTCACCAAAAACAATAGGTCTTGAGTACTCTACAAATCAGGGCTGTATGCAGAAAATTATTTGATTCTGTTTGAATTTGCGGCTGTTATCGTTCGTCAAAAAAAAAAAATTACCCTTGTTAAAACATAAAATGTTGCTGGTAAACTACCCCTTTCCCTTAACCGATCTTCAACAAAATCAACAGACCTTGCGTCCTGTATAATTCATAAAGGTATGCAAAAAAGTAGTTGAGTCTGTTTGAATTTACGGCAGTTATCGTTCGTCATAGAAAAAATTACCCTTGTTAAAACATAAAATGTTGCTGGTAAACTACCCCTTTCCCTTAACCGATCTTCACCAAAAACAACAGGTCTTGAGAACTCTACAATTCAGGGCTGTATGTAAAACATTATTTGATTCTGTTTGAATTTGCGGCTGTTATCGTTTGCCATAGAACAAAATTACCCTTGATTAAATAAATATCGGTATGGAGAACCATACATGACTTCCATATTCTAAGATTTATATTTAAAAGCATTTTCAGCCAAACAGCCAGGCTGTGTCTTACCTGCCTTTTTATTGCTGTATTAAATGAAAAATATTATATTACATTAAAATGAAAAAATTATAATTTTATTGCCTGGCAACAAAATTATTTTATTTTTAACAATTACCATTGTTTCAAAAAGTTTAAATAAATTTTCAAGTACCATACTCTTGTTAAAACGTAAAAGGTTGCAGGTAAACTACCCCTTCCCCTTAACCGATCTTCACCAAAATCGAAAGTCATTGAGACCTCTACAATTCAGGGACGTATGCAAAAAATTATTTGATTCTGTTTGAATTTGCGGCTGTTATCGTTTGCCATAGAAAATACGCTTGATAAAAAACGTTGCAGGTAAACTACCCCTTCCCCTTAACCGATCTTCACCAAAAACAATAGGTCTTGAGTACTCTACAAATCAGGGCAGGATGCAAAACATTATTTGATTCTGTTTGAATTTGCGGCTGTTATCGTTTGCCATAGAAAATACCCTTGTTAAAAAAATGTTGCAGGTAAACTACCCCTTTCCCTCAACCGATCTTCACCAAAAACAATAGGTCTTGAGAACTCTACAATTTAGGGCTGTATGCAAATAATCTTTTGATTCTGTTTGAATTTGCGGCTGTTATCGTTTGCCATAGGAAATACCCTTGTTAAAACATAAAACGTTGCAGGTAAACTACCCCTTTCCCTTAACCGATCTTCACCAAAATCAACAGATCTTGAGAACTCTACAATTTAGGGCTGTATGCGAAACATTATTTGATTCTGTTTGAATTTGCGGCTGTTATCGTTTGCCATAGAAAATACCCTTGATAAAACAAAAAACGTGGCAGGTAAACTACCCCTTTCCCTCAACCGATCTTCACCAAAAACAATAGGTCGCGAGTACTCTGCAAATCAGAGCTGCATGCAAAAAATTATTTGATTCTGTTTGAATTTGCGGCAGTTATCGTTTGCCATAGAAAAAAAATCTAAGACAGACAGACAGACAGACAGACAGACAGACACACACACAGACACTTTTCAGAAAACGACTTTTTTTCATGTTTTGAGTGTAGTAGAATCAGAATCTGCAATAATCTCGAACACGATTTTTTTTGCCATCACCATACTTCCATTCCTTAAGGAATATGGAAGTAAAATTACACTTGATAAAAAACCGTTGCAGGTAAACTACCCCTTTCGCTTAACCGATCTTCACCAAAAACGACAGGTCTTGAGAACTCTACAATTCAGGGCTGTATGCAAAATATTATATGATTCTGTTTGAATTTGCGGCTGTTATCGTTTGCCATACAAAATACCCTTGATAAAACAAAAAACGTGGCTGGTAAACTACCCTATGCCATTAACCAATCTTCACCAAAAACAATAGGTCTTGAGAACTCTACAATTCAGGGCTGTATACAAAACATTAGTTGATTCTCTTTGAATTTACGGCTGTTATCGTTTGCCATAGAAAATACCCTTGTTAAAAAAACGTTTGTTTAGTTATCGTTCGTCATAGAAACAAGTACTTTACTCTTGTTAAAACGTAAAAGGTTGCTGGTAAACTACCCCTTCCCCTTAACCGATCTTCACTAAAATCGAAAGTCGTTGAGACCTCTACAATTCAGGGACGTATGCAGAATATTATTTGATTCTGTTTGAATTTGCGGCTGTTATCGTTTGCCATATAAAATACGCTTGATAAAAAAACGTTGCAGGTAAACTACCCCTTCCCCTTAACCGATCTTCACCAAAAACAACAGGTCTTGAGTACTCTACAAATCAGGGCTGTATGCAAAACATTATTTGATTCCGTTTGAATTTGCGGCTGTTATCGTTTGCCATATAAAATACGCTTGATAAAAAAACGTTGCAGGTAAACTACCCCTTCCCCTTAACCGATCTTCACCAAAAACAAAAGGTCTTGAGTACTCTACAAATCAGGGCTGTATGCAAAACATTATTTGATTCCGTTTGAATTTGCGGCTGTTATCGTTTGCCATAGAAAATACCCTTGTTAAAAAAACGTTGCTGGTAAACTACCCCTTTCCCTCAACCGATCTTCACCAAAAACAGCAGATCTTGAGAACTCTACAATTTAGGGCTGTATGCAAATAATCTTTTGATTCTGTTTGAATTTGCGGCTGTTATCGTTTGCCATATGAAATACCCTTGTTAAACATAAAACGTTACTGGTAAACTACCCCTTTACCTTAACCGATCTTCACCAAAAACAATAGGTGTTGAGTACTCTACAAATCAGGGCTGTATACAAAATAGTATTTGATTCTGTTTGAATTTGCGGCTGTTATCGTTTGCCATAGAAAATACCCTTGATAAAAAAATAAACGTGGCAGGTAAACTACCCATTTCCCTCAACCGAACTTCACCAAAAACAATAGGTCTTGAGAACTCTACAATTTAGGGCTGTATGCAAATAATCTTTTGATTCTGTTTGAATTTGCGGCTGTTATCGTTTGCCATAAGAAATACCCTTGTTAAAACATAAAACGTTACAGGTAAACTACCCCTTTCCCTTAACCGATCTTCACCAAAATCAGCAGATCTTGAGAACTCTACAATTCAGGGCTGTATGCGAAACATTATTTGATTCTGTTTGAATTTGCGGCTGTTATCGTTTGCCAAACAAACAAAATTACCCTTGCTAAAAAAAAACCGTTGCAGGTAAACTACCCCTTTCCCTCAACCCATCTTCACCAAAAACAATAGGTCGCGAGTACTCTGCAAATCAGGGCTGTATGCAAAAAATTATTTGATTCTGTTTGAATTTGCGGCAGTTATCGTTTGCCATAGAAAAAAAATCTACAGATAGACAGACAGACAGACAGACAGACAGACAGACACTTTTCGGAAAACGACTTTTTTTCATGTTTTGAGTGTAGTAGAATCAGAATCTGCTATAATCTCGAACACGATTTTTTTTGCCATCACCATACTTCCATTCCTTAAGGAATATGGAAGTAAAACGTTGCTGGTAAACTACCCCTTTCCCTTAACCGATCTTCACCAAAAACAATAGGTCTTGAGAACTCTACAAATCAGGGCTGTATGCAAAAAATTATTTGATTCTGTTTCGATTTGCGGCTGTTATCGTTTGCCATAGAAAAATATCGGTATGGAGAACCATACATGACTTCCATATTCTAAGATTTATATTTAAAATCATTTTCAGCCAAACAACCAGGCTGTGTCTTACCTGCCTTTTTATTGCTGTATTAAATGAAAAATATTATATTACATTAAAATGAAAAAATTATAATTTTATTGCCTGGCAACAAAATTATTTTATTTTTAACAATTACCATTGTTTCAAAAAGTTTAAATAAATTTTCAAGTACTTTACTCTTGTTAAAACGTAAAAGGTTGCAGGTAAACTACCCCTTCCCCTTAACCGATCTTCACCAAAATCGAAAGTCATTGAGACCTCTACAATTCAGGGACGTATGCAAAAAATTATTTCATTCTGTTTGAATTTGCGGCTGTTATCGTTTGCCATAGAAAATACGCTTGATAAAAAAACGTTGCCGGTAAACTACCCCTTCCCCTTAACCGATATTCACCAAAAACAATAGATCTTGAGTACTCTACAAATCAGGGCTGTATGCAAAACATTATTTGATTCTGTTTGAATTTGCGGCTGTTATCGTTTGCCATAGAAAATACCCTTGTTAAAAAAACGTTGCAGGTAAACTACCCCTTTCCCTCAACCGATCTTCACCAAAAACAATAGGTCTTGAGAAATCTACAATTCAGGGCTGTATGCGAAACATTATTTGATTCTGTTTGAATTTGCGGCTGTTATCGTTTGCCAAATATAAAAAATTTCCCTTGATAAAAAAAACCGTTGCAGGTAAACTACCCCTTCCCCTCAACCGATCTTCACCAAAAACAATAGGTCGCGAGTACTCTACAAATCAGGGCTGTATGCAAAAAATTATTTGATTCTGTTTGAATTTGCGGCAGTTGTCGTTTGCCATAGAAAATACGCATGATAAAAAACGTTGCTGGTAAACTACCCCTTCCCCTCAACCGATCTTCACCAAAAACAATAGGTCTTGAGTACTCTACAAATCAGGGCTGTATGCAGAAAATTATTTGATTCTGTTTGAATTTGCGGCTGTTATCGTTCGTCAAAAAAAAAAAATTACCCTTGTTAAAACATAAAATGTTGCTGGTAAACTACCCCTTTCCCTTAACCGATCTTCAACAAAATCAACAGACCTTGCGTCCTGTATAATTCATAAAGGTATGCAAAAAAGTAGTTGAGTCTGTTTGAATTTACGGCAGTTATCGTTCGTCATAGAAAAAATTACCCTTGTTAAAACATAAAATGTTGCTGGTAAACTACCCCTTTCCCTTAACCGATCTTCACCAAAAACAACAGGTCTTGAGAACTCTACAATTCAGGGCTGTATGTAAAACATTATTTGATTCTGTTTGAATTTGCGGCTGTTATCGTTTGCCATAGAACAAAATTACCCTTGATTAAATAAATATCGGTATGGAGAACCATACATGACTTCCATATTCTAAGATTTATATTTAAAAGCATTTTCAGCCAAACAGCCAGGCTGTGTCTTACCTGCCTTTTTATTGCTGTATTAAATGAAAAATATTATATTACATTAAAATGAAAAAATTATAATTTTATTGCCTGGCAACAAAATTATTTTATTTTTAACAATTACCATTGTTTCAAAAAGTTTAAATAAATTTTCAAGTACCATACTCTTGTTAAAACGTAAAAGGTTGCAGGTAAACTACCCCTTCCCCTTAACCGATCTTCACCAAAATCGAAAGTCATTGAGACCTCTACAATTCAGGGACGTATGCAAAAAATTATTTGATTCTGTTTGAATTTGCGGCTGTTATCGTTTGCCATAGAAAATACGCTTGATAAAAAAACGTTGCAGGTAAACTACCCCTTCCCCTTAACCGATCTTCACCAAAAACAATAGGTCTTGAGTACTCTACAAATCAGGGCAGGATGCAAAACATTATTTGATTCTGTTTGAATTTGCGGCTGTTATCGTTTGCCATAGAAAATACCCTTGTTAAAAAAATGTTGCTGGTAAACTACCCCTTTCCCTCAACCGATCTTCACCAAAAACAATAGGTCTTGAGAACTCTACAATTTAGGGCTGTATGCAAATAATCTTTTGATTCTGTTTGAATTTGCGGTTGTTATCGTTTGCCATAGGAAATACCCTTGTTAAAACATAAAACGTTACAGGTAAACTACCCCTTTCCCTTAACCGATCTTCACCAAAATCAACAGATCTTGAGAACTCTACAATATAGGGCTGTATGCGAAACATTATTTGATTCTGTTTGAATTTGCGGCTGTTATCGTTTGCCATAGAAAATACCCTTGATAAAACAAAAAACGTGGCAGGTAAACTACCCCTTTCCCTCAACCGATCTTCACCAAAAACAATAGGTCGCGAGTACTCTGCAAATCAGGGCTGCATGCAAAAAATTATTTGATTCTGTTTGAATTTGCGGCAGTTATCGTTTGCCATAGAAAAAAAATCTACAGACAGACAGACAGACAGACAGACAGACAGACACACACACAGACACTTTTCAGAAAACGACTTTTTTTCATGTTTTGAGTGTAGTAGAATCAGAATCTGCAATAATCTCGAACACGATTTTTTTTGCCATCACCATACTTCCATTCCTTAAGGAATATGGAAGTAAAATTACACTTGATAAAAAACCGTTGCAGGTAAACTACCCCTTTCGCTTAACCGATCTTCACCAAAAACGACAGGTCTTGAGAACTCTACAATTCAGGGCTGTATGCAAAATATTATATGATTCTGTTTGAATTTGCGGCTGTTATCGTTTGCCATACAAAATACCCTTGATAAAACAAAAAACGTGGCTGGTAAACTACCCTATGCCATTAACCAATCTTCACCAAAAACAATAGGTCTTGAGAACTCTACAATTCAGGGCTGTATACAAAACATTAGTTGATTCTCTTTGAATTTACGGCAGTTATCGTTCGTCATAGAAACAAGTACTTTACTCTTGTTAAAACGTAAAAGGTTGCTGGTAAACTACCCCTTCCCCTTAACCGATCTTCACTAAAATCGAAAGTCGTTGAGACCTCTACAATTCAGGGACGTATGCAGAATATTATTTGATTCTGTTTGAATTTGCGGCTGTTATCGTTTGCCATATAAAATACGCTTGATAAAAAAACGTTGCAGGTAAACTACCCCTTCCCCTTAACCGATCTTCACCAAAAACAACAGGTCTTGAGTACTCTACAAATCAGGGCTGTATGCAAAACATTATTTGATTCCGTTTGAATTTGCGGCTGTTATCGTTTGCCATATAAAATACGCTTGATAAAAAAACGTTGCAGGTAAACTACCCCTTCCCCTTAACCGATCTTCACCAAAAAC
Source organism: Magicicada septendecula (assembly GCA_034769895.1). NCBI lineage: Eukaryota > Metazoa > Arthropoda > Insecta > Hemiptera > Cicadidae > Magicicada > Magicicada septendecula. The sequence continues at coordinate 34,636 of JAWRYS010001896.1, forward strand.
AATAGGTCTTGAGTACTCTACAAATCAGGGCTGTATGAAAAACATTATTTGATTCCGTTTGAATTTGCGGCTGTTATCGTTTGCCATAGAAAATACCCTTGTTAAAAAAACGTTGCTGGTAAACTACCCCTTTCCCTCAACCGATCTTCACCAAAAACAATAGATCTTGAGAACTCTACAATTTAGGGCTGTATGCAAATAATCTTTTGATTCTGTTTGAATTTGCGGCTGTTATCGTTTGCCATATGAAATACCCTTGTTAAACATAAAACGTTACTGGTAAACTACCCCTTTACCTTAACCGATCTTCACCAAAAACAATAGGTGTTGAGTACTCTACAAATCAGGGCTGTATACAAAATAGTATTTGATTCTGTTTGAATTTGCGGCTGTTATCGTTTGCCATAGAAAATACCCTTGATAAAAAAATAAACGTGGCAGGTAAACTACCCCTTTCCCTCAACCGAACTTCACCAAAAACAATAGGTCTTGAGAACTCTACAATTTAGGGCTGTATGCAAATAATCTTTTGATTCTGTTTGAATTTGCGGCTGTTATCGTTTGCCATAAGAAATACCCTTGTTAAAACATAAAACGTTACAGGTAAACTACCCCTTTCCCTTAACCGATCTTCACCAAAATCAGCAGATCTTGAGAACTCTACAATTCAGGGCTGTATGCGAAACATTATTTGATTCTGTTTGAATTTGCGGCTGTTATCGTTTGCCAAACAAACAAAATTACCCTTGCTAAAAAAAAACCGTTGCAGGTAAACTACCCCTTTCCCTCAACCCATCTTCACCAAAAACAATAGGTCGCGAGTACTCTGCAAATCAGGGCTGTATGCAAAAAATTATTTGATTCTGTTTGAATTTGCGGCAGTTATCGTTTGCCATAGAAAAAAAATCTACAGATAGACAGACAGACAGACAGACAGACAGACAGACACTTTTCGGAAAACGACTTTTTTTCATGTTTTGAGTGTAGTAGAATCAGAATCTGCAATAATCTCGAACACGATTTTTTTTGCCATCACCATACTTCCATTCCTTAAGGAATATGGAAGTAAAACGTTGCTGGTAAACTACCCCTTTCCCTTAACCGATCTTCACCAAAAACAATAGGTCTTGAGAACTCTACAAATCAGGGCTGTATGCAAAAAATTATTTGATTCTGTTTCGATTTGCGGCTGTTATCGTTTGCCATAGAAAAATATCGGTATGGAGAACCATACATGACTTCCATATTCTAAGATTTATATTTAAAATCATTTTCAGCCAAACAACCAGGCTGTGTCTTACCTGCCTTTTTATTGCTGTATTAAATGAAAAATATTATATTACATTAAAATGAAAAAATTATAATTTTATTGCCTGGCAACAAAATTATTTTATTTTTAACAATTACCATTGTTTCAAAAAGTTTAAATAAATTTTCAAGTACTTTACTCTTGTTAAAACGTAAAAGGTTGCAGGTAAACTACCCCTTCCCCTTAACCGATCTTCACCAAAATCGAAAGTCATTGAGACCTCTACAATTCAGGGACGTATGCAAAAAATTATTTCATTCTGTTTGAATTTGCGGCTGTTATCGTTTGCCATAGAAAATACGCTTGATAAAAAAACGTTGCAGGTAAACTACCCCTTCCCCTTAACCGATATTCACCAAAAACAATAGATCTTGAGTACTCTACAAATCAGGGCTGTATGCAAAACATTATTTGATTCTGTTTGAATTTGCGGCTGTTATCGTTTGCCATAGAAAATACCCTTGTTAAAAAAACGTTGCAGGTAAACTACCCCTTTCCCTCAACCGATCTTCACCAAAAACAATAGGTCTTGAGAAATCTACAATTCAGGGCTGTATGCGAAACATTATTTGATTCTGTTTGAATTTGCGGCTGTTATCGTTTGCCAAATATAAAAAATTTCCCTTGATAAAAAAAACCGTTGCAGGTAAACTACCCCTTCCCCTCAACCGATCTTCACCAAAAACAATAGGTCGCGAGTACTCTACAAATCAGGGCTGTATGCAAAAAATTATTTGATTCTGTTTGAATTTGCGGCAGTTGTCGTTTGCCATAGAAAATACGCATGATAAAAAACGTTGCTGGTAAACTACCCCTTCCCCTCAACCGATCTTCACCAAAAACAATAGGTCTTGAGTACTCTACAAATCAGGGCTGTATGCAGAAAATTATTTGATTCTGTTTGAATTTGCGGCTGTTATCGTTCGTCAAAAAAAAAAAATTACCCTTGTTAAAACATAAAATGTTGCTGGTAAACTACCCCTTTCCCTTAACCGATCTTCAACAAAATCAACAGACCTTGCGTCCTGTATAATTCATAAAGGTATGCAAAAAAGTAGTTGAGTCTGTTTGAATTTACGGCAGTTATCGTTCGTCATAGAAAAAATTACCCTTGTTAAAACATAAAATGTTGCTGGTAAACTACCCCTTTCCCTTAACCGATCTTCACCAAAAACAACAGGTCTTGAGAACTCTACAATTCAGGGCTGTATGTAAAACATTATTTGATTCTGTTTGAATTTGCGGCTGTTATCGTTTGCCATAGAACAAAATTACCCTTGATTAAATAAATATCGGTATGGAGAACCATACATGACTTCCATATTCTAAGATTTATATTTAAAAGCATTTTCAGCCAAACAGCCAGGCTGTGTCTTACCTGCCTTTTTATTGCTGTATTAAATGAAAAATATTATATTACATTAAAATGAAAAAATTATAATTTTATTGCCTGGCAACAAAATTATTTTATTTTTAACAATTACCATTGTTTCAAAAAGTTTAAATAAATTTTCAAGTACCATACTCTTGTTAAAACGTAAAAGGTTGCAGGTAAACTACCCCTTCCCCTTAACCGATCTTCACCAAAATCGAAAGTCATTGAGACCTCTACAATTCAGGGACGTATGCAAAAAATTATTTGATTCTGTTTGAATTTGCGGCTGTTATCGTTTGCCATAGAAAATACGCTTGATAAAAAAACGTTGCAGGTAAACTACCCCTTCCCCTTAACCGATCTTCACCAAAAACAATAGGTCTTGAGTACTCTACAAATCAGGGCAGGATGCAAAACATTATTTGATTCTGTTTGAATTTGCGGCTGTTATCGTTTGCCATAGAAAATACCCTTGTTAAAAAAACGTTGCAGGTAAACTACCCCTTTCCCTCAACCGATCTTCACCAAAAACAATAGGTCTTGAGAAATCTACAATTCAGGGCTGTATGCGAAACATTATTTGATTCTGTTTGAATTTGCGGCTGTTATCGTTTGCCAAAAATAAAAAATTTCCCTTGATAAAAAAAACCGTTGCTGGTAAACTACCCCTTCCCCTCAACCGATCTTCACCAAAAACAATAGGTCTTGAGAACTCTACAATTTAGGGCTGTATGCAAATAATCTTTTGATTCTGTTTGAATTTGCGGTTGTTATCGTTTGCCATAGGAAATACCCTTGTTAAAACATAAAACGTTACAGGTAAACTACCCCTTTCCCTTAACCGATCTTCACCAAAATCAACAGATCTTGAGAACTCTACAATATAGGGCTGTATGCGAAACATTATTTGATTCTGTTTGAATTTGCGGCTGTTATCGTTTGCCATAGAAAATACCCTTGATAAAACAAAAAACGTGGCAGGTAAACTACCCCTTTCCCTCAACCGATCTTCACCAAAAACAATAGGTCGCGAGTACTCTGCAAATCAGGGCTGCATGCAAAAAATTATTTGATTCTGTTTGAATTTGCGGCAGTTATCGTTTGCCATAGAAAAAAAATCTACAGACAGACAGACAGACAGACAGACAGACAGACAGACACACAGACACTTTTCAGAAAACGACTTTTTTTCATGTTTTGAGTGTAGTAGAATCAGAATCTGCAATAATCTCGAACACGATTTTTTTTGCCATCACCATACTTCCATTCCTTAAGGAATATGGAAGTAAAATTACACTTGATAAAAAACCGTTGCAGGTAAACTACCCCTTTCGCTTAACCGATCTTCACCAAAAACGACAGGTCTTGAGAACTCTACAATTCAGGGCTGTATGCAAAATATTATATGATTCTGTTTGAATTTGCGGCTGTTATCGTTTGCCATACAAAATACCCTTGATAAAACAAAAAACGTGGCTGGTAAACTACCCTATGCCATTAACCAATCTTCACCAAAAACAATAGGTCTTGAGAACTCTACAATTCAGGGCTGTATACAAAACATTAGTTGATTCTCTTTGAATTTACGGCAGTTATCGTTCGTCATAGAAACAAGTACTTTACTCTTGTTAAAACGTAAAAGGTTGCAGGTAAACTACCCCTTCCCCTTAACCGATCTTCACTAAAATCGAAAGTCGTTGAGACCTCTACAATTCAGGGACGTATGCAGAATATTATTTGATTCTGTTTGAATTTGCGGCTGTTATCGTTTGCCATATAAAATACGCTTGATAAAAAAACGTTGCAGGTACACTACCCCTTCCCCTTAATAGATCTTCACCAAAAACAACATGTCTTGAGTACTCTACAAATCAGGGCTGTATGCAAAACATTATTTGATTCCGTTTGAATTTGCGGCTGTTATCGTTTGCCATATAAAATACGCTTGATAAAAAAACGTTGCAGGTAAACTACCCCTTCCCCTTAACCGATCTTCACCAAAAACAGCAGGTCTTGAGTACTCTACAAATCAGGACTGTATGCAAAACATTATTTGATTCCGTTTGAATTTGCGGCTGTTATCGTTTGCCATAGAAAATACCCTTGTTAAAAAAACGTTGCAGGTAAACTACCCCTTTCCCTCAACCGATCTTCACCAAAAACAGTAGATCTTGAGAACTCTACAATTTAGGGCTGTATGCAAATAATCTTTTGATTCTGTTTGAATTTGCGGCTGTTATCGTTTGCCATATGAAATACCCTTGTTAAAACATAAAACGTTACAGGTAAACTACCCCTTTACCTTAACCGATCTTCACCAAAAACAATAGGTGTTGAGTACTCTACAAATCAGGGCTGTATACAAAATAGTATTTGATTCTGTTTGACTTTGCGGCTGTTATCGTTTGCCATAGAAAATACCCTTGATAAAACAAAAAACGTGACAGGTAAACTACCCCTTTCCCTCAACCGAACTTCACCAAAAACAATAGGTCTTGAGAACTCTACAATTTAGGGCTGTATGCAAATAATCTTTTGATTCTGTTTGAATTTGCGGCTGTTATCGTTTGCCATATGAAATACCCTTGTTAAAACATAAAACGTTACAGGTAAACTACCCCTTTCCCTTAACCGATCTTCACCAAAATCAGCAGATCTTGAGAACTCTACAATTCAGGGCTGTATGCGAAACATTATTTGATTCTGTTTGAATTTGCCAAACAATTTGCGGCTGTTATCGTTTGCCAAACAAACAAAATTACCCTTGCTAAAAAAAAAACCGTTGCAGGTAAACTACCCCTTTCCCTCAACCCATCTTCACCAAAAACAATAGGTCGCGAGTACTCTGCAAATCAGGGCTGTATGCAAAAAATTATTTGATTCTGTTTGAATTTGCGGCAGTTATCGTTTGCCATAGAAAAAAAATCTACAGATAGACAGACAGACAGACAGACAGACAGACAGACAGACAGACAGACACACAGACACTTTTCGGAAAACGACTTTTTTTCATGTTTTGAGTGTAGTAGAATCAGAATCTGCAATAATCTCGAACACGATTTTTTTTGCCATCACCATACTTCCATTCCTTAAGGAATATGGAAGTAAAACGTTGCTGGTAAACTACCCCTTTCCCTTAACCGATCTTCACCAAAAACAATAGGTCTTGAGAACTCTACAAATCAGGGCTGTATGCAAAAAATTATTTGATTCTGTTTCGATTTGCGGCTGTTATCGTTTGCCATAGAAAAATATCGGTATGGAGAACCATACATGACTTCCATATTCTAAGATTTACATTTAAAATCATTTTCAGCCAAACAACCAGGCTGTGTCTTACCTGCCTTTTTATTGCTGTATTAAATGAAAAATATTATATTACATTAAAATGAAAAAATTATAATTTTATTGCCTGGCATTAAAATTATTTTATTTTTAACAATTACCATTGTTTCAAAAAGTTTAAATAAATTTTCAAGTACTTTACTCTTGTTAAAACGTAAAAGGTTGCAGGTAAACTACCCCTTCCCCTTAACCGATCTTCACCAAAATCGAAAGTCATTGAGACCTCTACATTTCAGGGACGTATGCAAAAAATTATTTCATTCTGTTTGAATTTGCGGCTGTTATCGTTTGCCATAGAAAATACGCTTGATAAAAAAACGTTGCAGGTAAACTACCCCTTCCCCTTAACCGATATTCACCAAAAACAATAGGTCTTGAGTACTCTACAAATCAGAGCTGTATGCAAAACATTATTTGATTCTGTTTGAATTTGCGGCTGTTATCGTTTGCCATAGAAAATACCCTTGTTAAAAAAACGTTGCAGGTAAACTACCCCTTTCCCTCAACCGATCTTCCCAAAAACAATAGGTCTTGAGAAATCTACAATTCAGGGCTGTATGCGAAACATTATTTGATTCTGTTTGAATTTGCGGCTGTTATCGTTTGCCAAAAATAAAAAATTTCCCTTGATAAAAAAAACCGTTGCAGGTAAACTACCCCTTCCCCTCAACCGATCTTCACCAAAAACAATAGGTCGCGAGTACTTTACAAATCAGGGCTGTATGCAAAAAATTATTTGATTCTGTTTGAATTTGCGGCAGTTGTCGTTTGCCATAGAAAATACGCATGATAAAAAACGTTGCTGGTAAACTACCCCTTCCCCTCAACCGAACTTCACCAAAAACAATAGGTCTTGAGTACTCTACAAATCAGGGCTGTATGCAGAAAATTATTTGATTCTGTTTGAATTTGCGGCTGTTATCGTTCGTCAAAAAAAAAAAATTACCCTTGTTAAAACATAAAATGTTGCTGGTAAACTACCCCTTTCCCTTAACCGATATTCAACAAAATCAACAGACCTTGCGTCCTGTATAATTCATAAAGGTATGCAAAAAAGTAGTTGAGTCTGTTTGAATTTACGGCAGTTATCGTTCGTCATAGGAAAAATTACCCTTGTTAAAACATAAAATGTTGCTGGTAAACTACCCCTTTCCCTTAACCGATCTTCACCAAAAACAACAGGTCTTGAGAACTCTACAATTCAGGGCTGTATGTAAAACATTATTTGATTCTGTTTGAATTTGCGGCTGTTATCGTTTGCCATAGAACAAAATTACCCTTGATTAAATAAATATCGGTATGGAGAACCATACATGACTTCCATATTCTAAGATTTATATTTAAAAGCATTTTCAGCCAAACAGCCAGGCTGTGTCTTACCTGCCTTTTTATTGCTGTATTAAATGAAAAATATTATATTACATTAAAATGAAAAAATTATAATTTTATTGCCTGGCAACAAAATTATTTTATTTTTAACAATTACCATTGTTTCAAAAAGTTTAAATAAATTTTCAAGTACCATACTCTTGTTAATACGTAAAAGGTTGCAGGTAAACTACCCCTTCCCCTTAACCGATCTTCACCAAACTCGAAAGTCATTGAGACCTCTACAATTCAGGGACGTATGCAAAAAAGTATTTGATTCTGTTTGAATTTGCGGCTGTTATCGTTTGCCATAGAAAATACGCTTGATAAAAAAACGTTGCAGGTAAACTACCCCTTCCCCTTAACCGATCTTCACCAAAAACAATAGGTCTTGAGTACTCTACAAATCAGGGCAGGATGCAAAACATTATTTGATTCTGTTTGAATTTGCGGCTGTTATCGTTTGCCATAGAAAATACCCTTGTTAAAAAAATGTTGCAGGTAAACTACCCCTTTCCCTCAACCGATCTTCCCAAAAACAATAGGTCTTGAGAAATCTACAATTCAGGGCTGTATGCAAATTATCTTTTGATTCTGTTTGAATTTGCGGCTGTTATCGTTTGCCATAGGAAATACCCTTGTTAAAACATAAAACGTTACAGGTAAACTACCCCTTTCCCTTAACCGATCTTCACCAAAATCAACAGATCTTGAGAACTCTACAATTTAGGGCTGTATGCGAAACATTATTTGATTCTGTTTGAATTTGCGGCTGTTATCGTTTGCCATAGAAAATACCCTTGATAAAACAAAAAACGTGGCAGGTAAACTACCCCTTTCCCTCAACCGATCTTCACCAAAAACAATAGGTCGCGAGTACTCTGCAAATCAGGGCTGCATGCAAAAAATTATTTGATTCTGTTTGAATTTGCGGCAGTTATCGTTTGCCATAGAAAAAAAATCTACAGACAGACAGACAGACAGACAGACAGACAGACACACAGACACTTTTCAGAAAACGACTTTTTTTCATGTTTTGAGTGTAGTAGAATCAGAATCTGCAATAATCTCGAACACGATTTTTTTTGCCATCACCATACTTCCATTCCTTAAGGAATATGGAAGTAAAATTACACTTGATAAAAAACCGTTGCAGGTAAACTACCCCTTTCGCTTAACCGATCTTCACCAAAAACGACAGGTCTTGAGAACTCTACAATTCAGGGCTGTATGCAAAATATTATATGATTCTGTTTGAATTTGCGGCTGTTATCGTTTGCCATACAAAATACCCTTGATAAAACAAAAAACGTGGCTGGTAAACTACCCTATGCCATTAACCAATCTTCACCAAAAACAATAGGTCTTGAGAACTCTACAATTCAGGGCTGTATACAAAACATTAGTTGATTCTCTTTGAATTTACGGCAGTTATCGTTCGTCATATAAACAAGTACTTTACTCTTGTTAAAACGTAAAAGGTTGCAGGTAAACTACCCCTTCCCCTTAACCGATCTTCACTAAAATCGAAACTCGTTGAGACCCCTACAATTCAGGGACGTATGCAGAATATTATTTGATTCTGTTTGAATTTGCGGCTGTTATCGTTTGCCATATAAAATACGCTTGATAAAAAAACGTTGCCGGTAAACTACCCCTTCCCCTTAACCGATCTTCACCAAAAACAACAGTTATTGAGTACTCTACAAATCAGGGCTGTATGCAAAACATTATTTGATTCCGTTTGAATTTGCGGCTGTTATCGTTTGCCATATAAAATACGCTTGATAAAAAAACGTTGCAGGTAAACTACCCCTTCCCCTTAACCGATCTTCACCAAAAACAACAGGTCTTGAGTACTCTACAAATCAGGGCAGTATGCAAAACATTATTTGATTCCGTTTGAATTTGCGGCTGTTATCGTTTGCCATATAAAATACCCTTGTTAAAAAAACGTTGCAGGTAAACTACCCCTTCCCCTTAACCGATCTTCACCAAAAACAATAGGTCTTGAGTACTCTACAAATCAGGGCTGTATGCAAAACATTATTTGATTCCGTTTGAATTTGCGGCTGTTATCGTTTGCCATAGAAAATACCCTTGTTAAAAAAACGTTGCAGGTAAACGACCCCTTTCCCTCAACCGATCTTCACCAAAAACAGTAGATCTTGAGAACTCTACAATTTAGGGCTGTATGCAAATAATCTTTTGATTCTGTTTGAATTTGCGGCTGTTATCGTTTGCCATATGAAATACCCTTGTTAAAACATAAAACGTTACTGGTAAACTACCCCTTTACCTTAACCGATCTTCACCAAAAACAACAGGTGTTGAGTACTCTACAAATCAGGGCTGTATAGAAAATAGTATTTGATTCTGTTTGAATTTGCGGCTGTTATCGTTTGCCATACAAAATACCCTTGATAAAACAAAAAACGTGGCAGGTAAACTACCCCTTTCCCTCAACCGAACTTCACCAAAAACAACAGGTCTTGAGAACTCAACAATTTAGGGCTGTATGCAAATAATCTTTTGATTCTGTTTGAATTTGCGGCTGTTATCGTTTGCCATAAGAAATACCCTTGTTAAAACATAAAACGTTACAGGTAAACTACCCCTTTCCCTTAACCGATCATCACCAAAATCAGCAGATCTTGAGAACTCTACAATTCAGGGCTGTATGCGAAACATTATTTGATTCTGTTTGAATTTGCGGCTGTTATCGTTTGCCAAACAAACAAAATTACCCTTGCTAAAAAAAAACCGTTGCAGGTAAACTACCCCTTTCCCTCAACCCATCTTCACCAAAAACAATAGGTCGCGAGTACTCTGCAAATCAGGCCTGTATGCAAAAAATTATTTGATTCTGTTTGAATTTGCGGCAGTTATCGTTTGCCATAGAAAAAAAATCTACAGATAGACAGACAGACAGACAGACAGACAGACAGATAGACAGACAGACACACAGACACTTTTCGGAAAACGACTTTTTTTCATGTTTTGAGTGTAGTAGAATCAGAATCTGCAATAATCTCGAACACGATTTTTTTTGCCATCACCATACTTCCATTCCTTAAGGAATATGGAAGTAAAACGTTGCTGGTAAACTACCCCTTTCCCTTAACCGATCTTCACCAAAAACAATAGGTCTTGAGAACTCTACAAATCAGGGCTGTATGCAAAAAATTATTTGATTCTGTTTCGATTTGCGGCTGTTATCGTTTGCCATAGAAAAATATCGGTATGGAGAACCATACATGACTTCCATATTCTAAGATTTATATTTAAAATCATTTTCAGCCAAACAACCAGGCTGTGTCTTACCTGCCTTTTTATTGCTGTATTAAATGAAAAATATTATATTACATTAAAATGAAAAAATTATAATTTTATTGCCTGGCAACAAAATTATTTTATTTTTAACAATTACCATTGTTTCAAAAAGTTTAAATAAATTTTCAAGTACTTTACTCTTGTTAAAACGTAAAAGGTTGCAGGTAAACTACCCCTTCCCCTTAACCGATCTTCACCAAAATCGAAAGTCATTGAGACCTCTACAATTCAGGGACGTATGCAAAAAATTATTTCATTCTGTTTGAATTTGCGGCTGTTATCGTTTGCCAAAAATAAAAAATTTCCCTTGATAAAAAAAACCGTTGCTGGTAAACTACCCCTTCCCCCCAACCGATCTTCACCAAAAACAATAGGTCGCGAGTACTCTACAAATCAGGGCTGTATGCAAAAAATTATTTGATTCTGTTTGAATTTGCGGCAGTTGTCGTTTGCCATAGAAAATACGCATGATAAAAAACGTTGCTGGTAAACTACCCCTTCCCCTCAACCGATCTTCACCAAAAACAATAGGTCTTGAGTACTCTACAAATCAGGGCTGTATGCAGAAAATTATTTGATTCTGTTTGAATTTGCGGCTGTTATCGTTCGTCAAAAAAAAAAAATTACCCTTGTTAAAACATAAAATGTTGCTGGTAAACTACCCCTTTCCCTTAACCGATCTTCAACAAAATCAACAGACCTTGCGTCCTGTATAATTCATAAAGGTATGCAAAAAAGTAGTTGAGTCTGTTTGAATATACGGCAGTTATCGTTCGTCATAGAAAAAATTACCCTTGTTAAAACATAAAATGTTGCTGGTAAACTACCCCTTTCCCTTAACCGATCTTCACCAAAAACAACAGGTCTTGAGAACTCTACAATTCAGGGCTGTATGTAAAACATTATTTGATTCTGTTTGAATTTGCGGCTGTTATCGTTTGCCATAGAACAAAATTACCCTTGATTAAATAAATATCGGTATGGAGAACCATACATGACTTCCATATTCTAAGATTTATATTTAAAAGCATTTTCAGCCAAACAGCCAGGCTGTGTCTTACCTGCCTTTTTATTGCTGTATTAAATGAAAAATATTATATTACATTAAAATGAAAAAATTATAATTTTATTGCCTGGCAACAAAATTATTTTATTTTTAACAATTACCATTGTTTCAAAAAGTTTAAATAAATTTTCAAGTACCATACTCTTGTTAAAACGTAAAAGGTTGCAGGTAAACTACCCCTTCCCCTTAACCGATCTTCACCAAAATCGAAAGTCATTGAGACCTCTACAATTCAGGGACGTATGCAAAAAATTATTTGATTCTGTTTGAATTTGCGGCTGTTATCGTTTGCCATAGAAAATACGCTTGATAAAAAAACGTTGCAGGTAAACTACCCCTTCCCCTTAACCGATCATCACCAAAAACAATAGGTCTTGAGTACTCTACAAATCAGGGCAGGATGCAAAACATTATTTGATTCTGTTTGAATTTGCGGCTGTTATCGTTTGCCATAGAAAATACCCTTGTTAAAAAAATGTTGCAGGTAAACTACCCCTTTCCCTCAACCGATCTTCACCAAAAACAATAGGTCTTGAGAACTCTACAATTTAGGGCTGCATGCAAATAATCTTTTGATTCTGTTTGAATTTGCGGCTGTTATCGTTTGCCATAGGAAATACCCTTGTTAAAACATAAAACGTTACAGGTAAACTACCCCTTTCCCTTAACCGATCTTCACCAAAATCAACAGATCTTGAGAACTCTACAATCTAGGGCTGTATGCGAAACATTATTTGATTCTGTTTGAATTTGCGGCTGTTATCGTTTGCCATAGAAAATACCCTTGATAAAACAAAAAACGTGGCAGGTAAACTACCCCTTTCCCTCAACCGATCTTCACCAAAAACAATAGGTCGCGAGTACTCTGCAAATCAGGGCTGCATGCAAAAAATTATTTGATTCTGTTTGAATTTGCGGCAGTTATCGTTTGCCATAGAAAAAAAATCTACAGACAGACAGACAGACAGACAGACAGACAGACAGACACACACACAGACACTTTTCAGAAAACGACTTTTTTTCATGTTTTGAGTGTAGTAGAATCAGAATCTGCAATAATCTCGAACACGATTTTTTTTGCCATCACCATACTTCCATTCCTTAAGGAATATGGAAGTAAAATTACACTTGATAAAAAACCGTTGCAGGTAAACTACCCTTTTCGCTTAACCGATCTTCACCAAAAACGACAGGTCTTGAGAACTCTACAATTCAGGGCTGTATGCAAAATATTATATGATTCTGTTTGAATTTGCGGCTGTTATCGTTTGCCATACAAAATACCCTTGATAAAACAAAAAACGTGGCTGGTAAACTACCCTATGCCATTAACCAATCTTCACCAAAAACAATAGGTCTTGAGAACTCTACAATTCAGGGCTGTATACAAAACATTAGTTGATTCTCTTTGAATTTACGGCAGTTATCGTTCGTCATAGAAACAAGTACTTTACTCTTGTTAAAACGTAAAAGGTTGCAGGTAAACTACCCCTTCCCCTTAACCGATCTTCACTAAAATCGAAAGTCGTTGAGACCTCTACAATTCAGGGACGTATGCAGAATATTATTTGATTCTGTTTGAATTTGCGGCTGTTATCGTTTGCCATATAAAATACGCTTGATAAAAAAACGTTGCAGGTAAACTACCCCTTCCCCTTAACCGATCTTCACCAAAAACAATAGTTATTGAGTACTCTACAAATCAGGGCTGTATGCAAAACATTATTTGATTCCGTTTGAATTTGCGGCTGTTATCGTTTGCCATATAAAATACGCTTGATAAAAAAACGTTGCAGGTAAACTACCCCTTCCCCTTAACCGATCTTCACCAAAAACAATAGGTCTTGAGTACTCTACAAATCAGTGCTGTATGCAAAACATTATTTGATTCCGTTTGAATTTGCGGCTGTTATCGTTTGCCATATAAAATACGCTTGATAAAAAAACGTTGCAGGTAAACTACCCCTTCCCCTTAACCGATCTTCACCAAAAACAATAGGTCTTGAGTACTCTACAAATCAGGGCTGTATGCAAAACATTATTTGATTCCGTTTGAATTTGCGGCTGTTATCGTTTGCCATAGAAAATACCCTTGTTAAAAAAACGTTGCAGGTAAACTACCCCTTTCCCTCAACCGATCTTCACCAAAAACAGTAGATCTTGAGAACTCTACAATTTAGGGCTGTATGCAAATAATCTTTTGATTCTGTTTGAATTTGCGGCTGTTATCGTTTGCCATATGAAATACCCTTGTTAAAACATAAAACGTTACCGGTAAACTACCCCTTTACCTTAACCGATCTTCACCAAAAACAATAGGTGTTGAGTACTCTACAAATCAGGGCTGTATACAAAATAGTATTTGATTCTGTTTGAATTTGCGGCTGTTATCGTTTGCCATACAAAATACCCTTGATAAAACAAAAAACGTGGCCGGTAAACTACCCCTTTCCCGCAACCGAACTTCACCAAAAACAATAGGTCTTGAGAACTCTACAATTTAGGGCTGTTTGCAAATAATCTTTTGATTCTGTTTGAATTTGCGGCTGTTATCGTTTGCCATATGAAATACCCTTGTTAAAACATAAAACGTTACAGGTAAACTACCCCTTTACCTTAACCGATCTTCACCAAAAACAATAGGTGTTGAGTACTCTACAAATCAGGGCTGTATACAAAATAGTATTTGATTCTGTTTGAATTTGCGGCTGTTATCGTTTGCCATACAAAATACCCTTGATAAAACAAAAAACGTGGCAGGTAAACTACCCCTTTCCCTCAACCGAACTTCACCAAAAACAATAGGTCTTGAGAACTCTACAATTTAGGGCTGTATGCAAATAATCTTTTGATTCTGTTTGAATTTGCGGCTGTTATCGTTTGCCATAAGAAATACCCTTGTTAAAACATAAAACGTTACAGGTAAACTACCCCTTTCCCTTAACCGATCTTCACCAAAATCAGCAGATCTTGAGAACTCTACAATTCAGGGCTGTATGCGAAACATTATTTGATTCTGTTTGAATTTGCGGCTGTTATCGTTTGCCAAACAAACAAAATTACCCTTGCTAAAAAAAAACCGTTGCCGGTAAACTACCCCTTTCCCTCAACCCATCTTCACCAAAAACAATAGGTCGCGAGTACTCTGCAAATCAGGGCTGTATGCAAAAAATTATTTGATTCTGTTTGAATTTGCGGCAGTTATCGTTTGCCAAAAAAAAAAAATCTACAGATAGACAGACAGACAGACAGACAGACAGACAGACAGACACACAGACACTTTTCGGAAAACGACTTTTTTTCATGTTTTGAGTGTAGTAGAATGAGAATCTGCAATAATCTCGAACACGATTTTTTTTGCCATCACCATACTTCCATTCCTTAAGGAATATGGAAGTAAAACGTTGCTGGTAAACTACCCCTTTCCCTTAACCGATCTTCACCAAAAACAATAGGTCTTGAGAACTCTACAAATCAGGGCTGTATGCAAAAAATTATTTGATTCTGTTTCGATTTGCGGCTGTTATCGTTTGCCATAGAAAAATATCGGTATGGAGAACCATACATGACTTCCATATTCTAAGATTTATATTTAAAATCATTTTCAGCCAAACAACCAGGCTGTGTCTTACCTGCCTTTTTATTGCTGTATTAAATGAAAAATATTATATTACATTAAAATGAAAAAATTATAATTTTATTGCCTGGCAACAAAATTATTTTATTTTTAACAATTACCATTGTTTCAAAAAGTTTAAATAAATTTTCAAGTACTTTACTCTTGTTAAAACGTAAAAGGTTGCAGGTAAACTACCCCTTCCCCTTAACCGATCTTCACCAAAATCGAAAGTCATTGAGACCTCTACAATTCAGGGACGTATGCAAAAAATTATTTGATTCTGTTTGAATTTGCGGCTGTTATCGTTTGCCATAGAAAATACGCTTGATAAAAAAACGTTGCAGGTAAACTACCCCTTCCCCTTAACCGATATTCACCAAAAACAATAGATCTTGAGTACTCTACAAATCAGGGCTGTATGCAAAACATTATTTGATTCTGTTTGAATTTGCGGCTGTTATCGTTTGCCATAGAAAATACCCTTGTTAAAAAAACGTTGCAGGTAAACTACCCCTTTCCCTCAACCGATCTTCACCAAAAACAATAGGTCTTGAGAAATCTACAATTCAGGGCTGTATGCGAAACATTATTTGATTCTGTTTGAATTTGCGGCTGTTATCGTTTGCCAAAAATAAAAAATTTCCCTTGATAAAAAAAACCGTTGCAGGTAAACTACCCCTTCCCCTCAACCGATCTTCACCAAAAACAATAGGTCGCGAGTACTCTACAAATCAGGGCTGTATGCAAAAAATTATTTGATTCTGTTTGAATTTGCGGCAGTTGTCGTTTGCCATAGAAAATACGCATGATAAAAAACGTTGCTGGTAAACTACCCCTTCCCCTCAACCGATCTTCACCAAAAACAATAGGTCTTGAGTACTCTACAAATCAGGGCTGTATGCAGAAAATTATTTGATTCTGTTTGAATTTGCGGCTGTTATCGTTCGTCAAAAAAAAAAAATTACCCTTGTTAAAACATAAAATGTTGCTGGTAAACTACCCCTTTCCCTTAACCGATCTTCAACAAAATCAACAGACCTTGCGTCCTGTATAATTCATAAAGGTATGCAAAAAAGTAGTTGAGTCTGTTTGAATATACGGCAGTTATCGTTCGTCATAGAAAAAATGACCCTTGTTAAAACATAAAATGTTGCTGGTAAACTACCCCTTTCCCTTAACCGATCTTCACCAAAAACAACAGGTCTTGAGAACTCTACAATTCAGGGCTGTATGTAAAACATTATTTGATTCTGTTTGAATTTGCGGCTGTTATCGTTTGCCATAGAACAAAATTACCCTTGATTAAATAAATATCGGTATGGAGAACCATACATGACTTCCATATTCTAAGATTTATATTTAAAAGCATTTTCAGCCAAACAGCCAGGCTGTGTCTTACCTGCCTTTTTATTGCTGTATTAAATGAAAAATATTATATTACATTAAAATGAAAAAATTATAATTTTATTGCCTGGCAACAAAATTATTTTATTTTTAACAATTACCATTGTTTCAAAAAGTTTAAATAAATTTTCAAGTACCATACTCTTGTTAAAACGTAAAAGGTTGCAGGTAAACTACCCCTTCCCCTTAACCGATCTTCACCAAAATCGAAAGTCATTGAGACCTCTACAATTCAGGGACGTATGCAAAAAATTATTTGATTCTGTTTGAATTTGCGGCTGTTATCGTTTGCCATAGAAAATACGCTTGATAAAAAAACGTTGCAGGTAAACTACCCCTTCCCCTTAACCGATCTTCACCAAAAACAATAGGTCTTGAGTACTCTACAAATCAGGGCAGGATGCAAAACATTATTTGATTCTGTTTGAATTTGCGGCTGTTATCGTTTGCCATAGAAAATACCCTTGTTAAAAAAATGTTGCAGGTAAACTACCCCTTTCCCTCAACCGATCTTCACCAAAAACAATAGGTCTTGAGAACTCTACAATTTAGGGCTGTATGCAAATAATCTTTTGATTCTGTTTGAATTTGCGGCTGTTATCGTTTGCCATAGGAAATACCCTTGTTAAAACATAAAACGTTACAGGTAAACTACCCCTTTCCCTTAACCGATCTTCACCAAAATCAACAGATCTTGAGAACTCTACAATTTAGGGCTGTATGCGAAACATTATTTGATTCTGTTTGAATTTGCGGCTGTTATCGTTTGCCATAGAAAATACCCTTGATAAAACAAAAAACGTGGCAGGTAAACTACCCCTTTCCCTCAACCGATCTTCACCAAAAACAATAGGTCGCGAGTACTCTGCAAATCAGGGCTGCATGCAAAAAATTATTTGATTCTGTTTGAATTTGCGGCAGTTATCGTTTGCCATAGAAAAAAAATCTACAGACAGACAGACAGACAGACAGACAGACAGACACACACACAGACACTTTTCAGAAAACGAATTTTTTTCATGTTTTGAGTGTAGTAGAATCAGAATCTACAATAATCTCGAACACGATTTTTTTTGCCATCACCATACTTCCATTCCTTAAGGAATATGGAAGTAAAATTACACTTGATAAAAAACCGTTGCCGGTAAACTACCCCTTTCGCTTAACCGATCTTCACCAAAAACGACAGGTCTTGAGAACTCTACAATTCAGGGCTGTATGCAAAATATTATATGATTCTGTTTGAATTTGCGGCTGTTATCGTTTGCCATACAAAATACCCTTGATAAAACAAAAAACGTGGCTGGTAAACTACCCTATGCCATTAACCAATCTTCACCAAAACAATAGGTCTTGAGAACTCTACAATTCAGGGCTGTATACAAAACATTAGTTGATTCTCTTTGAATTTACGGCAGTTATCGTTCGTCATAGAAACAAGTACTTTACTCTTGTTAAAACGTAAAAGGTTGCAGGTAAACTACCCCTTCCCCTTAACCGATCTTCACTAAAATCGAAAGTCGTTGAGACCTCTACAATTCAGGGACGTATGCAGAATATTATTTGATTCTGTTTGAATTTGCGGCTGTTATCGTTTGCCATATAAAATACGCTTGATAAAAAAACGTTGCCGGTAAACTACCCCTTCCCCTTAACCGATCTTCACCAAAAACAAGAGGTCTTGAGTACTCTACAAATCAGGGCTGCATGCAAAACATTATTTGATTCCGTTTGAATTTGCGGCTGTTATCGTTTGCCATATAAAATACGCTTGATAAAAAAACGTTGCAGGTAAACTACCCCTTCCCCTTAACCGATCTTCACCAAAAACAATAGGTCTTGAGTACTCTACAAATCAGGGCTGTATGCAAAACATTATTTGATTCCGTTTGAATTTGCGGCTGTTATCGTTTGCCATAAAAAATACCCTTGTTAAAAAAACGTTGCTGGTAAACTACCCCTTTCCCTCAACCGATCTTCACCAAAAACAGTAGTAAGTCTTGAGAACTCTACAATTTAGGGCTGTATGCAAATAATCTTTTGATTCTGTTTGAATTTGCGGCTGTTATCGTTTGCCATATGAAATACCCTTGTTAAAACATAAAACGTTACAGGTAAACTACCCCTTTACCTTAACCGATCTTCACCAAAAACAATAGGTGTTGAGTACTCTACAAATCAGGGCTGTATACAAAATAGTATTTGATTCTGTTTGAATTTGCGGCTGTTATCGTTTGCCATACAAAATACCCTTGATAAAACAAAAAACGTGGCTGGTAAACTATCCCTTTCCCTCAACCGAACTTCACCAAAAACAATAGGTCTTGAGAACTCTACAATTTAGGGCTGTATGCAAATAATCTTTTGATTCTGTTTGAATTTGCGGCTGTTATCGTTTGCCATATGAAATACCCTTGTTAAAACATAAAACGTTACAGGTAAACTACCCCGTTACCTTAACCGATCTTCACCAAAAACAATAGGTATTGAGTACTCTACAAATCAGGGCTGTATACAAAATATTATTTGATTCTGTTTGCATTTGCGGCTGTTATCGTTTGCCATACAAAATACCCTTGATAAAACAAAAAACGTGGCAGGTAAACTACCCCTTTCCCTCAACCGAACTTCACCAAAAACAATAGGTCTTGAGAACTCTACAATTTAGGGCTGTATGCAAATAATCTTTTGATTCTGTTTGAATTTGCGGCTGTTATCGTTTGCCATAAGAAATACCCTTGTTAAAACATAAAACGTTACAGGTAAACTACCCCTTTCCCTTAACCGATCTTCACCAAAATCAGCAGATCTTGAGAACTCTACAATTCAGGGCTGTATGCGAAACATTATTTGATTCTGTTTGAATTTGCGGCTGTTATCGTTTGCCAAACAAACAAAATTACCCTTGCTAAAAAAAAACCGTTGCCGGTAAACTACCCCTTTCCCTCAACCCATCTTCACCAAAAACAATAGGTCGCGAGTACTCTGCAAATCAGGGCTGTATGCAAAAAATTATTTGATTCTGTTTGAATTTGCGGCAGTTATCGTTTGCCATAGAAAAAAAATCTACAGATAGACAGACAGACAGACAGACAGACAGACAGACACACAGACACTTTTCGGAAAACGACTTTTTTTCATGTTTTGAGTGTAGTAGAATGAGAATCTGCAATAATCTCGAACACGATTTTTTTTGCCATCACCATACTTCCATTCCTTAAGGAATATGGAAGTAAAACGTTGCTGGTAAACTACCCCTTTCCCTTAACCGATCTTCACCAAAAACAATAGGTCTTGAGAACTCTACAAATCAGGGCTGTATGCAAAAAATTATTTGATTCTGTTTCGATTTGCGGCTGTTATCGTTTGCCATAGAAAAATATCGGTATGGAGAACCATACATGACTTCCATATTCTAAGATTTATATTTAAAATCATTTTCAGCCAAACAACCAGGCTGTGTCTTACCTGCCTTTTTATTGCTGTATTAAATGAAAAATATTATATTACATTAAAATGAAAAAATTATAATTTTATTGCCTGGCAACAAAATTATTTTATTTTTAACAATTACCATTGTTTCAAAAAGTTTAAATAAATTTTCAAGTACTTTACTCTTGTTAAAACGTAAAAGGTTGCAGGTAAACTACCCCTTCCCCTTAACCGATCTTCACCAAAATCGAAAGTCATTGAGACCTCTACAATTCAGGGACGTATGCAAACAATTATTTCATTCTGTTTGAATTTGCGGCTGTTATCGTTTGCCATAGAAAATACGCTTGATAAAAAAACGTTGCAGGTAAACTACCCCTTCCCCTTAACCGATATTCACCAAAAACAAATGATCTTGAGTACTCTACAAATCAGGGCTGTATGCAAAACATTATTTGATTCTGTTTGAATTTGCGGCTGTTATCGTTTGCCATAGAAAATACCCTTGTTAAAAAAACGTTGCAGGTAAACTACCCCTTTCCCTCAACCGATCTTCACCAAAAACAATAGGTCTTGAGAAATCTACAATTCAGGGCTGTATGCGAAACATTATTTGATTCTGTTTGAATTTGCGGCTGTTATCGTTTGCCAAAAATAAAAAATTTCCCTTGATAAAAAAAACCGTTGCAGGTAAACTACCCCTTCCCCTCAACCGATCTTCACCAAAAACAATAGGTCGCGAGTACTCTACAAATCAGGGCTGTATGCAAAAAATTATTTGATTCTGTTTGAATTTGCGGCAGTTGTCGTTTGCCATAGAAAATACGCATGATAAAAAACGTTGCTGGTAAACTACCCCTTCCCCTCAACCGATCTTCACCAAAAACAATAGGTCTTGAGTACTCTACAAATCAGGGCTGTATGCAGAAAATTATTTGATTCTGTTTGAATTTGCGGCTGTTATCGTTCGTCAAAAAAAAAAAATTACCCTTGTTAAAACATAAAATGTTGCTGGTAAACTACCCCTTTCCCTTAACCGATCTTCAACAAAATCAACAGACCTTGCGTCCTGTATAATTCATAAAGGTATGCAAAAAAGTAGTTGAGTCTGTTTGAATATACGGCAGTTATCGTTCGTCATAGAAAAAATTACCCTTGTTAAAACATAAAATGTTGCTGGTAAACTACCCCTTTCCCTTAACCGATCTTCACCAAAAACAACAGGTCTTGAGAACTCTACAATTCAGGGCTGTATGTAAAACATTATTTGATTCTGTTTGAATTTGCGGCTGTTATCGTTTGCCATAGAACAAAATTACCCTTGATTAAATAAATATCGGTATGGAGAACCATACATGACTTCCATATTCTAAGATTTATATTTAAAAGCATTTTCAGCCAAACAGCCAGGCTGTGTCTTACCTGCCTTTTTATTGCTGTATTAAATGAAAAATATTATATTACATTAAAATGAAAAAATTATAATTTTATTGCCTGGCAACAAAATTATTTTATTTTTAACAATTACCATTGTTTCAAAAAGTTTAAATAAATTTTCAAGTACCATACTCTTGTTAAAACGTAAAAGGTTGCAGGTAAACTACCCCTTCCCCTTAACCGATCTTCACCAAAATCGAAAGTCATTGAGACCTCTACAATTCAGGGACGTATGCAAAAAATTATTTGATTCTGTTTGAATTTGCGGCTGTTATCGTTTGCCATAGAAAATACGCTTGATAAAAAAACGTTGCAGGTAAACTACCCCTTCCCCTTAACCGATCTTCACCAAAAACAATAGGTCTTGAGTACTCTACAAATCAGGGCAGGATGCAAAACATTATTTGATTCTGTTTGAATTTGCGGCTGTTATCGTTTGCCATAGAAAATACCCTTGTTAAAAAAATGTTGCAGGTAAACTACCCCTTTCCCTCAACCGATCTTCACCAAAAACAATAGGTCTTGAGAACTCTACAATTTAGGGCTGTATGCAAATAATCTTTTGATTCTGTTTGAATTTGCGGCTGTTATCGTTTGCCATAGGAAATACCCTTGTTAAAACATAAAACGTTACAGGTAAACTACCCCTTTCCCTTAACCGATCTTCACCAAAATCAACAGATCTTGAGAACTCTACAATTTAGGGCTGTATGCGAAACATTATTTGATTCTGTTTGAATTTGCGGCTGTTATCGTTTGCCATAGAAAATACCCTTGATAAAACAAAAAACGTGGCAGGTAAACTACCCCTTTCCCTCAACCGATCTTCACCAAAAACAATAGGTCGCGAGTACTCTGCAAATCAGGGCTGCATGCAAAAAATTATTTGATTCTGTTTGAATTTGCGGCAGTTATCGTTTGCCATAGAAAAAAAATCTACAGACAGACAGACAGACAGACAGACAGACAGACACACACACAGACACTTTTCAGAAAACGAATTTTTTTCATGTTTTGAGTGTAGTAGAATCAGAATCTACAATAATCTCGAACACGATTTTTTTTGCCATCACCATACTTCCATTCCTTAAGGAATATGGAAGTAAAATTACACTTGATAAAAAACCGTTGCCGGTAAACTACCCCTTTCGCTTAACCGATCTTCACCAAAAACGACAGGTCTTGAGAACTCTACAATTCAGGGCTGTATGCAAAATATTATATGATTCTGTTTGAATTTGCGGCTGTTATCGTTTGCCATACAAAATACCCTTGATAAAACAAAAAACGTGGCTGGTAAACTACCCTATGCCATTAACCAATCTTCACCAAAACAATAGGTCTTGAGAACTCTACAATTCAGGGCTGTATACAAAACATTAGTTGATTCTCTTTGAATTTACGGCAGTTATCGTTCGTCATAGAAACAAGTACTTTACTCTTGTTAAAACGTAAAAGGTTGCTGGTAAACTACCCCTTCCCCTTAACCGATCTTCACTAAAATCGAAAGTCGTTGAGACCTCTACAATTCAGGGAAGTATGCAGAATATTATTTGATTCTGTTTGAATTTGCGGCTGTTATCGTTTGCCATATAAAATACGCTTGATAAAAAAACGTTGCAGGTAAACTACCCCTTCCCCTTAACCGATCTTCACCAAAAACAAGAGGTCTTGAGTACTCTACAAATCAGGGCTGCATGCAAAACATTATTTGATTCCGTTTGAATTTGCGGCTGTTATCGTTTGCCATATAAAATACGCTTGATAAAAAAACGTTGCAGGTAAACTACCCCTTCCCCTTAACCGATCTTCACCAAAAACAATAGGTCTTGAGTACTCTACAAATCAGGGCTGTATGCAAAACATTATTTGATTCCGTTTGAATTTGCGGCTGTTATCGTTTGCCATAAAAAATACCCTTGTTAAAAAAACGTTGCTGGTAAACTACCCCTTTCCCTCAACCGATCTTCACCAAAAACAGTAGTAAGTCTTGAGAACTCTACAATTTAGGGCTGTATGCAAATAATCTTTTGATTCTGTTTGAATTTGCGGCTGTTATCGTTTGCCATATGAAATACCCTTGTTAAAACATAAAACGTTACAGGTAAACTACCCCTTTACCTTAACCGATCTTCACCAAAAACAATAGGTATTGAGTACTCTACAAATCAGGGCTGTATACAAAATATTATTTGATTCTGTTTGAATTTGCGGCTGTTATCGTTTGCCATACAAAATACCCTTGATAAAACAAAAAACGTGGCTGGTAAACTACCCCTTTCCCTCAACCGAACTTCACCAAAAACAATAGGTCTTGAGAACTCTACAATTTAGAGCTGTATGCAAATAATCTTTTCATTCTGTTTGAATTTGCGGCTGTTATCGTTTGCCATAAGAAATACCCTGGTTAAAACATAAAACGTTACAGGTAAACTACCCCTTTCCCTTAACCGATCTTCACCAAAATCAGCAGATCTTGAGAACTCTACAATTCAGGGCTGTATGCGAAACATTATTTGATTCTGTTTGAATTTGCGGCTGTTATCGTTTGCCAAACAAACAAAATTACCCTTGCTAAAAAAAAACCGTTGCCGGTAAACTACCCCTTTCCCTCAACCCATCTTCACCAAAAACAATAGGTCGCGAGTACTCTGCAAATCAGGGCTGTATGCAAAAAATTATTTGATTCTGTTTGAATTTGCGGCAGTTATCGTTTGCCATAGAAAAAAAATCTACAGATAGACAGACAGACAGACAGACAGACAGACAGACACACAGACACTTTTCGGAAAACGACTTTTTTTCATGTTTTGAGTGTAGTAGAATCAGAATCTGCAATAATCTCGAACACGATTTTTTTTGCCATCACCATACTTCCATTCCTTAAGGAATATGGAAGTAAAACGTTGCTGGTAAACTACCCCTTTCCCTTAACCGATCTTCACCAAAAACAATAGGTCTTGAGAACTCTACAAATCAGGGCTGTATGCAAAAAATTATTTGATTCTGTTTCGATTTGCGGCTGTTATCGTTTGCCATAGAAAAATATCGGTATGGAGAACCATACATGACTTCCATATTCTAAGATTTATATTTAAAATCATTTTCAGCCAAACAACCAGGCTGTGTCTTACCTGCCTTTTTATTGCTGTATTAAATGAAAAATATTATATTACATTAAAATGAAAAAATTATAATTTTATTGCCTGGCAACAAAATTATTTTATTTTTAACAATTACCATTGTTTCAAAAAGTTTAAATAAATTTTCAAGTACTTTACTCTTGTTAAAACGTAAAAGGTTGCAGGTAAACTACCCCTTCCCCTTAACCGATCTTCACCAAAATCGAAAGTCATTGAGACCTCTACAATTCAGGGACGTATGCAAAAAATTATTTCATTCTGTTTGAATTTGCGGCTGTTATCGTTTGCCATAGAAAATACGCTTGATAAAAAAACGTTGCAGGTAAACTACCCCTTCCCCTTAACCGATATTCACCAAAAACAATAGATCTTGAGTACTCTACAAATCAGGGCTGTATGCAAAACATTATTTGATTCTGTTTGAATTTGCGGCTGTTATCGTTTGCCATAGAAAATACCCTTGTTAAAAAAACGTTGCAGGTAAACTACCCCTTTCCCTCAACCGATCTTCACCAAAAACAATAGGTCTTGAGAAATCTACAATTCAGGGCTGTATGCGAAACATTATTTGATTCTGTTTGAATTTGCGGCTGTTATCGTTTGCCAAAAATAAAAAATTTCCCTTGATAAAAAAAACCGTTGCAGGTAAACTACCCCTTCCCCTCAACCGATCTTCACCAAAAACAATAGGTCGCGAGTACTCTACAAATCAGGGCTGTATGCAAAAAATTATTTGATTCTGTTTGAATTTGCGGCAGTTGTCGTTTGCCATAGAAAATACGCATGATAAAAAACGTTGCTGGTAAACTACCCCTTCCCCTCAACCGATCTTCACCAAAAACAATAGGTCTTGAGTACTCTACAAATCAGGGCTGTATGCAGAAAATTATTTGATTCTGTTTGAATTTGCGGCTGTTATCGTTCGTCAAAAAAAAAAAATTACCCTTGTTAAAACATAAAATGATGCTGGTAAACTACCCCTTTCCCTTAACCGATCTTCAACAAAATCAACAGACCTTGCGTCCTGTATAATTCATAAAGGTATGCAAAAAAGTAGTTGAGTCTGTTTGAATATACGGCAGTTATCGTTCGTCATAGAAAAAATTACCCTTGTTAAAACATAAAATGTTGCTGGTAAACTACCCCTTTCCCTTAACCGATCTTCACCAAAAACAACAGGTCTTGAGAACTCTACAATTCAGGGCTGTATGTAAAACATTATTTGATTCTGTTTGAATTTGCGGCTGTTATCGTTTGCCATAGAACAAAATTACCCTTGATTAAATAAATATCGGTATGGAGAACCATACATGACTTCCATATTCTAAGATTTATATTTAAAAGCATTTTCAGCCAAACAGCCAGGCTGTGTCTTACCTGCCTTTTTATTGCTGTATTAAATGAAAAATATTATATTACATTAAAATGAAAAAATTATAATTTTATTGCCTGGCAACAAAATTATTTTATTTTTAACAATTACCATTGTTTCAAAAAGTTTAAATAAATTTTCAAGTACCATACTCTTGTTAAAACGTAAAAGGTTGCAGGTAAACTACCCCTTCCCCTTAACCGATCTTCACCAAAATCGAAAGTCATTGAGACCTCTACAATTCAGGGACGTATGCAAAAAATTATTTGATTCTGTTTGAATTTGCGGCTGTTATCGTTTGCCATAGAAAATACGCTTGATAAAAAAACGTTGCTGGTAAACTACCCCTTCCCCTTAACCGATCTTCACCAAAAACAATAGGTCTTGAGTACTCTACAAATCAGGGCAGGATGCAAAACATTATTTGATTCTGTTTGAATTTGCGGCTGTTATCGTTTGCCATAGAAAATACCCTTGTTAAAAAAATGTTGCTGGTAAACTACCCCTTTCCCTCAACCGATCTTCACCAAAAACAATAGGTCTTGAGAACTCTACAATTTAGGGCTGTATGCAAATAATCTTTTGATTCTGTTTGAATTTGCGGCTGTTATCGTTTGCCATAGGAAATACCCTTGTTAAAACATAAAACGTTACAGGTAAACTACCCCTTTCCCTTAACCGATCTTCACCAAAATCAACAGATCTTGAGAACTCTACAATTTAGGGCTGTATGCGAAACATTATTTGATTCTGTTTGAATTTGCGGCTGTTATCGTTTGCCATAGAAAATACCCTTGATAAAACAAAAAACGTGGCAGGTAAACTACCCCTTTCCCTCAACCGATCTTCACCAAAAACAATAGGTCGCGAGTACTCTGCAAATCAGGGCTGCATGCAAAAAATTATTTGATTCTGTTTGAATTTGCGGCAGTTATCGTTTGCCATAGAAAAAAAATCTACAGACAGACAGACAGACAGACAGACAGACAGACACACACACAGACACTTTTCAGAAAACGAATTTTTTTCATGTTTTGAGTGTAGTAGAATCAGAATCTACAATAATCTCGAACACGATTTTTTTTGCCATCACCATACTTCCATTCCTTAAGGAATATGGAAGTAAAATTACACTTGATAAAAAACCGTTGCCGGTAAACTACCCCTTTCGCTTAACCGATCTTCCCCAAAAACGACAGGTCTTGAGAACTCTACAATTCAGGGCTGTATGCAAAATATTATATGATTCTGTTTGAATTTGCGGCTGTTATCGTTTGCCATACAAAATACCCTTGATAAAACAAAAAACGTGGCTGGTAAACTACCCTATGCCATTAACCAATCTTCACCAAAACAATAGGTCTTGAGAACTCTACAATTCAGGGCTGTATACAAAACATTAGTTGATTCTCTTTGAATTTACGGCAGTTATCGTTCGTCATAGAAACAAGTACTTTACTCTTGTTAAAACGTAAAAGGTTGCAGGTAAACTACCCCTTCCCCTTAACCGATCTTCACTAAAATCGAAAGTCGTTGAGACCTCTACAATTCAGGGACGTATGCAGAATATTATTTGATTCTGTTTGAATTTGCGGCTGTTATCGTTTGCCATATAAAATACGCTTGATAAAAAAACGTTGCAGGTAAACTACCCCTTCTCCTTAACCGATCTTCACCAAAAACAAGAGGTCTTGAGTACTCTACAAATCAGGGCTGCATGCAAAACATTATTTGATTCCGTTTGAAGTTGCGGCTGTTATCGTTTGCCATATAAAATACGCTTGATAAAAAAACGTTGCAGGTAAACTACCCCTTCCCCTTAACCGATCTTCACCAAAAACAATAGGTCTTGAGTACTCTACAAATCAGGGCTGTATGCAAAACATTATTTGATTCCGTTTGAATTTGCGGCTGTTATCGTTTGCCATAAAAAATACCCTTGTTAAAAAAACGTTGCTGGTAAACTACCCCTTTCCCTCAACCGATCTTCACCAAAAACAGTAGTAAGTCTTGAGAACTCTACAATTTAGGGCTGTATGCAAATAATCTTTTGATTCTGTTTGAATTTGCGGCTGTTATCGTTTGCCATATGAAATACCCTTGTTAAAACATAAAACGTTACAGGTAAACTACCCCTTTACCTTAACCGATCTTCACCAAAAACAATAGGTGTTGAGTACTCTACAAATCAGGGCTGTATACAAAATAGTATTTGATTCTGTTTGAATTTGCGGCTGTTATCGTTTGCCATACAAAATACCCTTGATAAAACAAAAAACGTGGCAGGTAAACTACCCCTTTCCCTCAACCGAACTTCACCAAAAACAATAGGTCTTGAGAACTCTACAATTTAGGGCTGTATGCAAATAATCTTTTGATTCTGTTTGAATTTGCGGCTGTTATCGTTTGCCATATGAAATACCCTTGTTAAAACATAAAACGTTACAGGTAAACTACCCCTTTACCTTAACCGATCTTCACCAAAAACAATAGGTATTGAGTACTCTACAAATCAGGGCTGTATACAAAATATTATTTGATTCTGTTTGAATTTGCGGCTGTTATCGTTTGCCATACAAAATACCCTTGATAAAACAAAAAACGTGGCAGGTAAACTACCCCTTTCCCTCAACCGAACTTCACCAAAAACAATAGGTCTTGAGAACTCTACAATTTAGAGCTGTATGCAAATAATCTTTTCATTCTGTTTGAATTTGCGGCTGTTATCGTTTGCCATAAGAAATACCCTTGTTAAAACATAAAACGTTACAGGTAAACTACCCCTTTCCCTTAACCGATCTTCACCAAAATCAGCAGATCTTGAGAACTCTACAATTCAGGGCTGTATGCGAAACATTATTTGATTCTGTTTGAATTTGCGGCTGTTATCGTTTGCCAAACAAACAAAATTACCCTTGCTAAAAAAAAACCGTTGCCGGTAAACTACCCCTTTCCCTCAACCCATCTTCACCAAAAACAATAGGTCGCGAGTACTCTGCAAATCAGGGCTGTATGCAAAAAATTATTTGATTCTGTTTGAATTTGCGGCAGTTATCGTTTGCCATAGAAAAAAAATCTACAGATAGACAGACAGACAGACAGACAGACAGACAGACACACAGACACTTTTCGGAAAACGACTTTTTTTCATGTTTTGAGTGTAGTAGAATCAGAATCTGCAATAATCTCGAACACGATTTTTTTTGCCATCACCATACTTCCATTCCTTAAGGAATATGGAAGTAAAACGTTGCTGGTAAACTACCCCTTTCCCTTAACCGATCTTCACCAAAAACAATAGGTCTTGAGAACTCTACAAATCAGGGCTGTATGCAAAAAATTATTTGATTCTGTTTCGATTTGCGGCTGTTATCGTTTGCCATAGAAAAATATCGGTATGGAGAACCATACATGACTTCCATATTCTAAGATTTATATTTAAAATCATTTTCAGCCAAACAACCAGGCTGTGTCTTACCTGCCTTTTTATTGCTGTATTAAATGAAAAATATTATATTACATTAAAATGAAAAAATTATAATTTTATTGCCTGGCAACAAAATTATTTTATTTTTAACAATTACCATTGTTTCAAAAAGTTTAAATAAATTTTCAAGTACTTTACTCTTGTTAAAACGTAAAAGGTTGCAGGTAAACTACCCCTTCCCCTTAACCGATCTTCACCAAAATCGAAAGTCATTGAGACCTCTACAATACAGGGACGTATGCAAAAAATTATTTCATTCTGTTTGAATTTGCGGCTGTTATCGTTTGCCATAGAAAATACGCTTGATAAAAAAACGTTGCAGGTAAACTACCCCTTCCCCTTAACCGATATTCACCAAAAACAATAGATCTTGAGTACTCTACAAATCAGGGCTGTATGCAAAACATTATTTGATTCTGTTTGAATTTGCGGCTGTTATCGTTTGCCATAGAAAATACCCTTGTTAAAAAAACGTTGCAGGTAAACTACCCCTTTCCCTCAACCGATCTTCACCAAAAACAATAGGTCTTGAGAAATCTACAATTCAGGGCTGTATGCGAAACATTATTTGATTCTGTTTGAATTTGCGGCTGTTATCGTTTGCCAAAAATAAAAAATTTCCCTTGATAAAAAAAACCGTTGCCGGTAAACTACCCCTTCCCCTCAACCGATCTTCACCAAAAACAATAGGTCGCGAGTACTCTACAAATCAGGGCTGTATGCAAAAAATTATTTGATTCTGTTTGAATTTGCGGCAGTTGTCGTTTGCCATAGAAAATACGCATGATAAAAAACGTTGCTGGTAAACTACCCCTTCCCCTCAACCGATCTTCACCAAAAACAATAGGTCTTGAGTACTCTACAAATCAGGGCTGTATGCAGAAAATTATTTGATTCTGTTTGAATTTGCGGCTGTTATCGTTCGTCAAAAAA
This sequence comes from Magicicada septendecula, assembly GCA_034769895.1. Lineage (NCBI taxonomy): Eukaryota > Metazoa > Arthropoda > Insecta > Hemiptera > Cicadidae > Magicicada > Magicicada septendecula. The sequence goes on from JAWRYS010001896.1 coordinate 65,259, forward strand.
AAAAAATTACCCTTGTTAAAACATAAAATGATGCTGGTAAACTACCCCTTTCCCTTAACCGATCTTCAACAAAATCAACAGACCTTGCGTCCTGTATAATTCATAAAGGTATGCAAAAAAGTAGTTGAGTCTGTTTGAATATACGGCAGTTATCGTTCGTCATAGAAAAAATTACCCTTGTTAAAACATAAAATGTTGCTGGTAAACTACCCCTTTCCCTTAACCGATCTTCACCAAAAACAACAGGTCTTGAGAACTCTACAATTCAGGGCTGTATGTAAAACATTATTTGATTCTGTTTGAATTTGCGGCTGTTATCGTTTGCCATAGAACAAAATTACCCTTGATTAAATAAATATCGGTATGGAGAACCATACATGACTTCCATATTCTAAGATTTATATTTAAAAGCATTTTCAGCCAAACAGCCAGGCTGTGTCTTACCTGCCTTTTTATTGCTGTATTAAATGAAAAATATTATATTACATTAAAATGAAAAAATTATAATTTTATTGCCTGGCAACAAAATTATTTTATTTTTAACAATTACCATTGTTTCAAAAAGTTTAAATAAATTTTCAAGTACCATACTCTTGTTAAAACGTAAAAGGTTGCAGGTAAACTACCCCTTCCCCTTAACCGATCTTCACCAAAATCGAAAGTCATTGAGACCTCTACAATTCAGGGACGTATGCAAAAAATTATTTGATTCTGTTTGAATTTGCGGCTGTTATCGTTTGCCATAGAAAATACGCTTGATAAAAAAACGTTGCTGGTAAACTACCCCTTCCCCTTAACCGATCTTCACCAAAAACAATAGGTCTTGAGTACTCTACAAATCAGGGCAGGATGCAAAACATTATTTGATTCTGTTTGAATTTGCGGCTGTTATCGTTTGCCATAGAAAATACCCTTGTTAAAAAAATGTTGCTGGTAAACTACCCCTTTCCCTCAACCGATCTTCACCAAAAACAATAGGTCTTGAGAACTCTACAATTTAGGGCTGTATGCAAATAATCTTTTGATTCTGTTTGAATTTGCGGCTGTTATCGTTTGCCATAGGAAATACCCTTGTTAAAACATAAAACGTTACAGGTAAACTACCCCTTTCCCTTAACCGATCTTCACCAAAATCAACAGATCTTGAGAACTCTACAATTTAGGGCTGTATGCGAAACATTATTTGATTCTGTTTGAATTTGCGGCTGTTATCGTTTGCCATAGAAAATACCCTTGATAAAACAAAAAACGTGGCAGGTAAACTACCCCTTTCTCTCAACCGATCTTCACCAAAAACAATAGGTCGCGAGTACTCTGCAAATCAGGGCTGCATGCAAAAAATTATTTGATTCTGTTTGAATTTGCGGCAGTTATCGTTTGCCATAGAAAAAAAATCTACAGACAGACAGACAGACAGACAGACAGACAGACACACACACAGACACTTTTCAGAAAACGAATTTTTTTCATGTTTTGAGTGTAGTAGAATCAGAATCTACAATAATCTCGAACACGATTTTTTTTGCCATCACCATACTTCCATTCCTTAAGGAATATGGAAGTAAAATTACACTTGATAAAAAACCGTTGCCGGTAAACTACCCCTTTCGCTTAACCGATCTTCCCCAAAAACGACAGGTCTTGAGAACTCTACAATTCAGGGCTGTATGCAAAATATTATATGATTCTGTTTGAATTTGCGGCTGTTATCGTTTGCCATACAAAATACCCTTGATAAAACAAAAAACGTGGCTGGTAAACTACCCTATGCCATTAACCAATCTTCACCAAAACAATAGGTCTTGAGAACTCTACAATTCAGGGCTGTATACAAAACATTAGTTGATTCTCTTTGAATTTACGGCAGTTATCGTTCGTCATAGAAACAAGTACTTTACTCTTGTTAAAACGTAAAAGGTTGCAGGTAAACTACCCCTTCCCCTTAACCGATCTTCACTAAAATCGAAAGTCGTTGAGACCTCTACAATTCAGGGACGTATGCAGAATATTATTTGATTCTGTTTGAATTTGCGGCTGTTATCGTTTGCCATATAAAATACGCTTGATAAAAAAACGTTGCAGGTAAACTACCCCTTCTCCTTAACCGATCTTCACCAAAAACAAGAGGTCTTGAGTACTCTACAAATCAGGGCTGCATGCAAAACATTATTTGATTCCGTTTGAATTTGCGGCTGTTATCGTTTGCCATATAAAATACGCTTGATAAAAAAACGTTGCAGGTAAACTACCCCTTCCCCTTAACCGATCTTCACCAAAAACAATAGGTCTTGAGTACTCTACAAATCAGGGCTGTATGCAAAACATTATTTGATTCCGTTTGAATTTGCGGCTGTTATCGTTTGCCATAAAAAATACCCTTGTTAAAAAAACGTTGCTGGTAAACTACCCCTTTCCCTCAACCGATCTTCACCAAAAACAGTAGTAAGTCTTGAGAACTCTACAATTTAGGGCTGTATGCAAATAATCTTTTGATTCTGTTTGAATTTGCGGCTGTTATCGTTTGCCATATGAAATACCCTTGTTAAAACATAAAACGTTACAGGTAAACTACCCCTTTACCTTAACCGATCTTCACCAAAAACAATAGGTGTTGAGTACTCTACAAATCAGGGCTGTATACAAAATAGTATTTGATTCTGTTTGAATTTGCGGCTGTTATCGTTTGCCATACAAAATACCCTTGATAAAACAAAAAACGTGGCAGGTAAACTACCCCTTTCCCTCAAACGAACTTCACCAAAAACAATAGGTCTTGAGAACTCTACAATTTAGGGCTGTATGCAAATAATCTTTTGATTCTGTTTGAATTTGCGGCTGTTATCGTTTGCCATATGAAATACCCTTGTTAAAACATAAAACGTTACAGGTAAACTACCCCTTTACCTTAACCGATCTTCACCAAAAACAATAGGTATTGAGTACTCTACAAATCAGGGCTGTATACAAAATATTATTTGATTCTGTTTGAATTTGCGGCTGTTATCGTTTGCCATACAAAATACCCTTGATAAAACAAAAAACGTGGCAGGTAAACTACCCCTTTCCCTCAACCGAACTTCACCAAAAACAATAGGTCTTGAGAACTCTACAATTTAGGGCTGTATGCAAATAATCTTTTGATTCTGTTTGAATTTGCGGCTGTTATCGTTTGCCATAAGAAATACCCTTGTTAAAACATAAAACGTTACAGGTAAACTACCCCTTTCCCTTAACCGATCTTCACCAAAATCAGCAGATCTTGAGAACTCTACAATTCAGGGCTGTATGCGAAACATTATTTGATTCTGTTTGAATTTGCGGCTGTTATCGTTTGCCAAACAAACAAAATTACCCTTGCTAAAAAAAAACCGTTGCCGGTAAACTACCCCTTTCCCTCAACCCATCTTCACCAAAAACAATAGGTCGCGAGTACTCTGCAAATCAGGGCTGTATGCAAAAAATTATTTGATTCTGTTTGAATTTGCGGCAGTTATCGTTTGCCATAGAAAAAAAATCTACAGATAGACAGACAGACAGACAGACAGACAGACAGACACACAGACACTTTTCGGAAAACGACTTTTTTTCATGTTTTGAGTGTAGTAGAATGAGAATCTGCAATAATCTCGAACACGATTTTTTTTGCCATCACCATACTTCCATTCCTTAAGGAATATGGAAGTAAAACGTTGCTGGTAAACTACCCCTTTCCCTTAACCGATCTTCACCAAAAACAATAGGTCTTGAGAACTCTACAAATCAGGGCTGTATGCAAAAAATTATTTGATTCTGTTTCGATTTGCGGCTGTTATCGTTTGCCATAGAAAAATATCGGTATGGAGAACCATACATGACTTCCATATTCTAAGATTTATATTTAAAATCATTTTCAGCCAAACAACCAGGCTGTGTCTTACCTGCCTTTTTATTGCTGTATTAAATGAAAAATATTATATTACATTAAAATGAAAAAATTATAATTTTATTGCCTGGCAACAAAATTATTTTATTTTTAACAATTACCATTGTTTCAAAAAGTTTAAATAAATTTTCAAGTACTTTACTCTTGTTAAAACGTAAAAGGTTGCAGGTAAACTACCCCTTCCCCTTAACCGATCTTCACCAAAATCGAAAGTCATTGAGACCTCTACAATTCAGGGACGTATGCAAAAAATTATTTCATTCTGTTTGAATTTGCGGCTGTTATCGTTTGCCATAGAAAATACGCTTGATAAAAAAACGTTGCAGGTAAACTACCCCTTCCCCTTAACCGATATTCACCAAAAACAAATGATCTTGAGTACTCTACAAATCAGGGCTGTATGCAAAACATTATTTGATTCTGTTTGAATTTGCGGCTGTTATCGTTTGCCATAGAAAATACCCTTGTTAAAAAAACGTTGCTGGTAAACTACCCCTTTCCCTCAACCGATCTTCACCAAAAACAATAGGTCTTGAGAAATCTACAATTCAGGGCTGTATGCGAAACATTATTTGATTCTGTTTGAATTTGCGGCTGTTATCGTTTGCCAAAAATAAAAAATTTCCCTTGATAAAAAAAACCGTTGCAGGTAAACTACCCCTTCCCCTCAACCGATCTTCACCAAAAACAATAGGTCGCGAGTACTCTACAAATCAGGCCTGTATGCAAAAAATTATTTGATTCTGTTTGAATTTGCGGCAGTTGTCGTTTGCCATAGAAAATACGCATGATAAAAAACGTTGCTGGTAAACTACCCCTTCCCCTCAACCGATCTTCACCAAAAACAATAGGTCTTGAGTACTCTACAAATCAGGGCTGTATGCAGAAAATTATTTGATTCTGTTTGAATTTGCGGCTGTTATCGTTCGTCAAAAAAAAAAAATTACCCTTGTTAAAACATAAAATTTTGCTGGTAAACTACCCCTTTCCCTTAACCGATCTTCAACAAAATCAACAGACCTTGCGTCCTGTATAATTCATAAAGGTATGCAAAAAAGTAGTTGAGTCTGTTTGAATATACGGCAGTTATCGTTCGTCATAGAAAAAATTACCCTTGTTAAAACATAAAATGTTGCTGGTAAACTACCCCTTTCCCTTAACCGATCTTCACCAAAAACAACAGGTCTTGAGAACTCTACAATTCAGGGCTGTATGTAAAACATTATTTGATTCTGTTTGAATTTGCGGCTGTTATCGTTTGCCATAGAACAAAATTACCCTTGATTAAATAAATATCGGTATGGAGAACCATACATGACTTCCATATTCTAAGATTTATATTTAAAAGCATTTTCAGCCAAACAGCCAGGCTGTGTCTTACCTGCCTTTTTATTGCTGTATTAAATGAAAAATATTATATTACATTAAAATGAAAAAATTATAATTTTATTGCCTGGCAACAAAATTATTTTATTTTTAACAATTACCATTGTTTCAAAAAGTTTAAATAAATTTTCAAGTACCATACTCTTGTTAAAACGTAAAAGGTTGCAGGTAAACTACCCCTTCCCCTTAACCGATCTTCACCAAAATCGAAAGTCATTGAGACCTCTACAATTGAGGGACGTATGCAAAAAATTATTTGATTCTGTTTGAATTTGCGGCAGTTATCGTTTGCCATAGAAAAAAAATCTACAGACAGATAGACAGACAGACAGACAGACAGACACACACACAGACACTTTTCAGAAAACGAATTTTTTTCATGTTTTGAGTGTAGTAGAATCAGAATCTGCAATAATCTCGAACACGATTTTTTTTGCCATCACCATACTTCCATTCCTTAAGGAATATGGAAGTAAAATTACACTTGATAAAAAACCGTTGCCGGTAAACTACCCCTTTCGCTTAACCGATCTTCACCAAAAACGACAGGTCTTGAGAACTCTACAATTCAGGGCTGTATGCAAAATATTATATGATTCTGTTTGAATTTGCGGCTGTTATCGTTTGCCATACAAAATACCCTTGATAAAACAAAAAACGTGGCTGGTAAACTACCCTATGCCATTAACCAATCTTCACCAAAAACAATAGGTCTTGTGAACTCTACAATTCAGGGCTGTATACAAAACATTAGTTGATTCTCTTTGAATTTACGGCAGTTATCGTTCGTCATAGAAACAAGTACTTTACTCTTGTTAAAACGTAAAAGGTTGCAGGTAAACTACCCCTTCCCCTTAACCGATCTTCACTAAAATCGAAAGTCGTTGAGACCTCTACAATTCAGGGAGGTATGCAGAATATTATTTGATTCTGTTTGAATTTGCGGCTGTTATCGTTTGCCATATAAAATACGCTTGATAAAAAAACGTTGCAGGTAAACTACCCCTTCCCCTTAACCGATCTTCACCAAAAACAACAGGTCTTGAGTACTCTGCAAATCAGGGCTGCATGCAAAACATTATTTGATTCCGTTTGAATTTGCGGCTGTTATCGTTTGCCATATAAAATACGCTTGATAAAAAAACGTTGCTGGTAAACTACCCCTTCCCCTTAACCGATCTTCACCAAAAACAATAGGTCTTGAGTACTCTACAAATCAGGGCTGTATGCAAAACATTATTTGATTCCGTTTGAATTTGCGGCTGTTATCGTTTGCCATAAAAAATACCCTTGTTAAAAAAACGTTGCAGGTAAACTACCCCTTTCCCTCAACCGATCTTCACCAAAAACAGTAGTAAGTCTTGAGAACTCTACAATTTAGGGCTGTATGCAAATAATCTTTTGATTCTGTTTGAATTTGCGGCTGTTATCGTTTGCCATATGAAATACCCTTGTTAAAACATAAAACGTTACAGGTAAACTACCCCTTTACCTTAACCGATCTTCACCAAAAACAATAGGTGTTGAGTACTCTACAAATCAGGGCTGTATACAAAATAGTATTTGATTCTGTTTGAATTTGCGGCTGTTATCGTTTGCCATACAAAATACCCTTGATAAAACAAAAAACGTGGCAGGTAAACTACCCCTTTCCCTCAACCGAACTTCACCAAAAACAATAGATCTTGAGAACTCTACAATTTAGGGCTGTATGCAAATAATCTTTTGATTCTGTTTGAATTTGCGGCTGTTATCGTTTGCCATAAGAAATACCCTTGTTAAAACATAAAACGTTACAGGTAAACTACCCCTTTCCCTTAACCGATCTTCACCAAAAACAATAGGTCTTGAGAACTCTACAATTCAGGGCTGTATGCGAAACATTATTTGATTCTGTTTGAATTTGCGGCTGTTATCGTTTGCCAAACAAACAAAATTACCCTTGCTAAAAAAAAACCGTTGCAGGTAAACTACCCCTTTCCCTCAACCCATCTTCACCAAAAACAATAGGTCGCGAGTACTCTGCAAATCAGGGCTGTATGCAAAAAATTATTTGATTCTGTTTGAATTTGCGGCAGTTATCGTTTGCCATAGAAAAAAAATCTACAGATAGACAGACAGACAGACAGACAGACAGACAGACAGACACACAGACACTTTTCGGAAAACGACTTTTTTTCATGTTTTGAGTGTAGTAGAATCAGAATCTGCAATAATCTCGAACACGATTTTTTTTGCCATCACCATACTTCCATTCCTTAAGGAATATGGAAGTAAAATATCGGTATGGAGAACCATACATGACTTCCATATTCTAAGATTTATATTTAAAATCATTTTCAGCCAAACAGCCAGGCTGTGTCTTACCTGCCTTTTTATTGCTGTATTAAATGAAAAATATTATATTACATTAAAATGAAAAAATTATAATTTTATTGCCTGGCAACAAAATTATTTTATTTTTAACAATTACCATTGTTTCAGAAAGTTTAAATAAATGTTGTTAAAACGTAAAAGGTTGCAGGTAAACTACCCCTTCCCCTTAACCGATCTTCACCAAAAACAATAGGTCTTGAGTACTCTACAAATCAGGACTGTATGCAAAACATTATTTGATTCTGTTTGAATTTGCGGCTGTTATCGTTTGCCATATAAAATACCCTTGTTAAAAAAACGTTGCTGGTAAACTACCCCTTTCCCTCAACCGATCTTCACCAAAAACAATAGGTCTTGAGAAATCTACAATTCAGGGCTGTATGCGAAACATTATTTGATTCTGTTTGAATTTGCGGCTGTTATCGTTTGCCAAAAAAAAAAAATTTCCCTTGATAAAAAAAACCGTTGCAGGTAAACTACCCCTTCCCCTCAACCGATCTTCACCAAAAACAATAGGTCGCGAGTACTCTACAAATCAGGGCTGTATGCAAAAAATTATTTGATTCTGTTTGAATTTGCGGCAGTTGTCGTTTGCCATAGAAAATACGCATGATAAAAAACGTTGCTGGTAAACTACCCCTTCCCCTCAACCGATCTTCACCAAAAACAATAGGTGTTGAGTACTCTACAAATCAGGGCTGTATACAAAATAGTATTTGATTCTGTTTGAATTTGCGGCTGTTATCGTTTGCCATACAAAATACCCTTGATAAAACAAAAAACGTGGCTGGTAAACTACCCCTTTCCCTCAACCGAACTTCACCAAAAACAATAGGTCTTGAGAACTCTACAATTTAGTGCTGTATGCAAATAATCTTTTGATTCTGTTTGAATTTGCGGCTGTTATCGTTTGCCATAAGAAATACCCTTGTTAAAACATAAAACGTTACAGGTAAACTACCCCTTTCCCTTAACCGATCTTCACCAAAATCAGCAGATCTTGAGAACTCTACAATTCAGGGCTGTATGCGAAACATTATTTGATTCTGTTTGAATTTGCGGCTGTTATCGTTTGCCAAACAAACAAAATTACCCTTGCTAAAAAAAAACCGTTGCCGGTAAACTACCCCTTTCCCTCAACCCATCTTCACCAAAAACAATAGGTCGCGAGTACTCTGCAAATCAGGGCTGTATGCAAAAAATTATTTGATTCTGTTTGAATTTGCGGCAGTTATCGTTTGCCATAGAAAAAAGAATCTACAGATAGACAGACAGACAGACAGACAGACAGACAGACAGACAGACAGACACACAGACACTTTTCGGAAAACGACTTTTTTTCATGTTTTGAGTGTAGTAGAATCAGAATCTGCAATAATCTCGAACACGATTTTTTTTGCCATCACCATACTTCCATTCCTTAAGGAATATGGAAGTAAAACGTTGCTGGTAAACTACCCCTTTCCCTTAACCGATCTTCACCAAAAACAATAGGTCTTGAGAACTCTACAAATCAGGGCTGTATGCAAAAAATTATTTGATTCTGTTTCGATTTGCGGCTGTTATCGTTTGCCATAGAAAAATATCGGTATGGAGAACCATACATGACTTCCATATTCTAAGATTTATATTTAAAATCATTTTCAGCCAAACAACCAGGCTGTGTCTTACCTGCCTTTTTATTGCTGTATTAAATGAAAAATATTATATTACATTAAAATGAAAAAATTATAATTTTATTGCCTGGCAACAAAATTATTTTATTTTTAACAATTACCATTGTTTCAAAAAGTTTAAATAAATTTTCAAGTACTTTACTCTTGTTAAAACGTAAAAGGTTGCAGGTAAACTACCCCTTCCCCTTAACCGATCTTCACCAAAATCGAAAGTCATTGAGACCTCTACAATTCAGGGACGTATGCAAACAATTATTTCATTCTGTTTGAATTTGCGGCTGTTATCGTTTGCCATAGAAAATACGCTTGATAAAAAAACGTTGCAGGTAAACTACCCCTTCCCCTTAACCGATATTCACCAAAAACAATAGATCTTGAGTACTCTACAAATCAGGGCTGTATGCAAAACATTATTTGATTCTGTTTGAATTTGCGGCTGTTATCGTTTGCCATAGAAAATACCCTTGTTAAAAAAACGTTGCAGGTAAACTACCCCTTTCCCTCAACCGATCTTCACCAAAAACAATAGGTCTTGAGAAATCTACAATTCAGGGCTGTATGCGAAACATTATTTGATTCTGTTTGAATTTGCGGCTGTTATCGTTTGCCAAAAATAAAAAATTTCCCTTGATAAAAAAAACCGTTGCAGGTAAACTACCCCTTCCCCTCAACCGATCTTCACCAAAAACAATAGGTCGCGAGTACTCTACAAATCAGGGCTGTATGCAAAAAATTATTTGATTCTGTTTGAATTTGCGGCAGTTGTCGTTTGCCATAGAAAATACGCATGATAAAAAACGTTGCTGGTAAACTACCCCTTCCCCTCAACCGATCTTCACCAAAAACAATAGGTCTTGAGTACTCTACAAATCAGGGCTGTATGCAGAAAATTATTTGATTCTGTTTGAATTTGCGGCTGTTATCGTTCGTCAAAAAAAAAAATTACCCTTGTTAAAACATAAAATGTTGCTGGTAAACTACCCCTTTCCCTTAACCGATCTTCAACAAAATCAACAGACCTTGCGTCCTGTATAATTCATAAAGGTATGCAAAAAAGTAGTTGAGTCTGTTTGAATATACGGCAGTTATCGTTCGTCATAGAAAAAATTACCCTTGTTAAAACATAAAATGTTGCTGGTAAACTACCCCTTTCCCTTAACCGATCTTCACCAAAAACAACAGGTCTTGAGAACTCTACAATTCAGGGCTGTATGTAAAACATTATTTGATTCTGTTTGAATTTGCGGCTGTTATCGTTTGCCATATAAAATACGCTTGATAAAAAAACGTTGCAGGTAAACTACCCCTTCCCCTTAACCGATCTTCACCAAAAACAATAGGTCTTGAGTACTCTACAAATCAGGGCTGTATGCAAAACATTATTTGATTCCGTTTGAATTTGCGGCTGTTATCGTTTGCCATAAAAAATACCCTTGTTAAAAAAACGTTGCTGGTAAACTACCCCTTTCCCTCAACCGATCTTCACCAAAAACAGTAGTAAGTCTTGAGAACTCTACAATTTAGGGCTGTATGCAAATAATCTTTTGATTCTGTTTGAATTTGCGGCTGTTATCGTTTGCCATATGAAATACCCTTGTTAAAACATAAAACGTTACAGGTAAACTACCCCTTTACCTTAACCGATCTTCACCAAAAACAATAGGTGTTGAGTACTCTACAAATCAGGGCTGTATACAAAATAGTATTTGATTCTGTTTGAATTTGCGGCTGTTATCGTTTGCCATACAAAATACCCTTGATAAAACAAAAAACGTGGCAGGTAAACTACCCCTTTCCCTCAACCGAACTTCACCAAAAACAATAGGTCTTGAGAACTCTACAATTTAGGGCTGTATGCAAATAATCTTTTGATTCTGTTTGAATTTGCGGCTGTTATCGTTTGCCATATGAAATACCCTTGTTAAAACATAAAACGTTACAGGTAAACTACCCCTTTACCTTAACCGATCTTCACCAAAATCAGCAGATCTTGAGAACTCTACAATTCAGGGCTGTATGCGAAACATTATTTGATTCTGTTTGAATTTGCGGCTGTTATCGTTTGCCAAACAAACAAAATTACCCTTGCTAAAAAAAAACCGTTGCCGGTAAACTACCCCTTTCCCTCAACCCATCTTCACCAAAAACAATAGGTCGCGAGTACTCTGCAAATCAGGGCTGTATGCAAAAAATTATTTGATTCTGTTTGAATTTGCGGCAGTTATCGTTTGCCATAGAAAAAAAATCTACAGATAGACAGACAGACAGACAGACAGACAGACAGACACACAGACACTTTTCGGAAAACGACTTTTTTTCATTTTTTGAGTGTAGTAGAATCAGAATCTGCAATAATCTCGAACACGATTTTTTTTGCCATCACCATACTTCCATTCCTTAAGGAATATGGAAGTAAAACGTTGCTGGTAAACTACCCCTTTCCCTTAACCGATCTTCACCAAAAACAATAGGTCTTGAGAACTCTACAAATCAGGGCTGTATGCAAAAAATTATTTGATTCTGTTTCGATTTGCGGCTGTTATCGTTTGCCATAGAAAAATATCGGTATGGAGAACCATACATGACTTCCATATTCTAAGATTTATATTTAAAATCATTTTCAGCCAAACAACCAGGCTGTGTCTTACCTGCCTTTTTATTGCTGTATTAAATGAAAAATATTATATTACATTAAAATGAAAAAATTATAATTTTATTGCCTGGCAACAAAATTATTTTATTTTTAACAATTACCATTGTTTCAAAAAGTTTAAATAAATTTTCAAGTACTTTACTCTTGTTAAAACGTAAAAGGTTGCAGGTAAACTACCCCTTCCCCTTAACCGATCTTCACCAAAATCGAAAGTCATTGAGACCTCTACAATTCAGGGACGTATGCAAAAAATTATTTCATTCTGTTTGAATTTGCGGCTGTTATCGTTTGCCATAGAAAATACGCTTGATAAAAAAACGTTGCAGGTAAACTACCCCTTCCCCTTAACCGATATTCACCAAAAACAATAGATCTTGAGTACTCTACAAATCAGGGCTGTATGCAAAACATTATTTGATTCTGTTTGAATTTGCGGCTGTTATCGTTTGCCATAGAAAATACCCTTGTTAAAAAAACGTTGCAGGTAAACTACCCCTTTCCCTCAACCGATCTTCACCAAAAACAATAGGTCTTGAGAAATCTACAATTCAGGGCTGTATGCGAAACATTATTTGATTCTGTTTGAATTTGCGGCTGTTATCGTTTGCCAAAAATAAAAAATTTCCCTTGATAAAAAAAACCGTTGCTGGTAAACTACCCCTTCCCCTCAACCGATCTTCACCAAAAACAATAGGTCGCGAGTACTCTACAAATCAGGGCTGTATGCAAAAAATTATTTGATTCTGTTTGAATTTGCGGCAGTTGTCGTTTGCCATAGAAAATACGCATGATAAAAAACGTTGCTGGTAAACTACCCCTTCCCCTCAACCGATCTTCACCAAAAACAATAGGTCTTGAGTACTCTACAAATCAGGGCTGTATGCAGAAAATTATTTGATTCTGTTTGAATTTGCGGCTGTTATCGTTCGTCAAAAAAAAAAAATTACCCTTGTTAAAACATAAAATGTTGCTGGTAAACTACCCCTTTCCCTTAACCGATCTTCAACAAAATCAACAGACCTTGCGTCCTGTATAATTTATAAAGGTATGCAAAAAAGTAGTTGAGTCTGTTTGAATATACGGCAGTTATCGTTCGTCATAGAAAAAATTACCCTTGTTAAAACATAAAATGTTGCTGGTAAACTACCCCTTTCCCTTAACCGATCTTCACCAAAAACAACAGGTCTTGAGAACTCTACAATTCAGGGCTGTATGTAAAACATTATTTGATTCTGTTTGAATTTGCGGCTGTTATCGTTTGCCATAGAACAAAATTACCCTTGATTAAATAAATATCGGTATGGAGAACCATACATGACTTCCATATTCTAAGATTTATATTTAAAAGCATTTTCAGCCAAACAGCCAGGCTGTGTCTTACCTGCCTTTTTATTGCTGTATTAAATGAAAAATATTATATTACATTAAAATGAAAAAATTATAATTTTATTGCCTGGCAACAAAATTATTTTATTTTTAACAATTACCATTGTTTCAAAAAGTTTAAATAAATTTTCAAGTACCATACTCTTGTTAAAACGTAAAAGGTTGCAGGTAAACTACCCCTTCCCCTTAACCGATCTTCACCAAAATCGAAAGTCATTGAGACCTCTACAATTCAGGGACGTATGCAAAAAATTATTTGATTCTGTTTGAATTTGCGGCTGTTATCGTTTGCCATAGAAAATACGCTTGATAAAAAAACCTTGCAGGTAAACTACCCCTTCCCCTTAACCGATCTTCACCAAAAACAATAGGTCTTGAGTACTCTACAAATCAGGGCAGGATGCAAAACATTATTTGATTCTGTTTGAATTTGCGGCTGTTATCGTTTGCCATAGAAAATACCCTTGTTAAAAAAATGTTGCAGGTAAACTACCCCTTTCCCTCAACCGATCTTCACCAAAAACAATAGGTCTTGAGAACTCTACAATTTAGGGCTGTATGCAAATAATCTTTTGATTCTGTTTGAATTTGCGGCTGTTATCGTTTGCCATAGGAAATACCCTTGTTAAAACATAAAACGTTACAGGTAAACTACCCCTTTCCCTTAACCGATCTTCACCAAAATCAACAGATCTTGAGAACTCTACAATTTAGGGCTGTATGCGAAACATTATTTGATTCTGTTTGAATTTGCGGCTGTTATCGTTTGCCATAGAAAATACCCTTGATAAAACAAAAAACGTGGCAGGTAAACTACCCCTTTCCCTCAACCGATCTTCACCAAAAACAATAGGTCGCGAGTACTCTGCAAATCAGGGCTGCATGCAAAAAATTATTTGATTCTGTTTGAATTTGCGGCAGTTATCGTTTGCCATAGAAAAAAAATCTACAGACAGACAGACAGACAGACAGACACACACACAGACACTTTTCAGAAAACGAATTTTTTTCATGTTTTGAGTGTAGTAGAATCAGAATCTACAATAATCTCGAACACGATTTTTTTTGCCATCACCATACTTCCATTCCTTAAGGAATATGGAAGTAAAATTACACTTGATAAAAAACCGTTGCCGGTAAACTACCCCTTTCGCTTAACCGATCTTCACCAAAAACGACAGGTCTTGAGAACTCTACAATTCAGGGCTGTATGCAAAATATTATATGATTCTGTTTGAATTTGCGGCTGTTATCGTTTGCCATACAAAATACCCTTGATAAAACAAAAAACGTGGCTGGTAAACTACCCTATGCCATTAACCAATCTTCACCAAAACAATAGGTCTTGAGAACTCTACAATTCAGGGCTGTATACAAAACATTAGTTGATTCTCTTTGAATTTACGGCAGTTATCGTTCGTCATAGAAACAAGTACTTTACTCTTGTTAAAACGTAAAAGGTTGCAGGTAAACTACCCCTTCCCCTTAACCGATCTTCACCAAAATCGAAAGTCATTGAGACCTCTACAATTCAGGGACGTATGCAAAAAATTATTTCATTCTGTTTGAATTTGCGGCTGTTATCGTTTGCCATATAAAATACGCTTGATAAAAAAACGTTGCAGGTAAACTACCCCTTCCCCTTAACCGATATTCACCAAAAACAATAGATCTTGAGTACTCTACAAATCAGGGCTGTATGCAAAACATTATTTGATTCTGTTTGAATTTGCGGCTGTTATCGTTTGCCATAGAAAATACCCTTGTTAAAAAAACGTTGCAGGTAAACTACCCCTTTCCCTCAACCGATCTTCACCAAAAACAATAGGTCTTGAGAAATCTACAATTCAGGGCTGTATGCGAAACATTATTTGATTCTGTTTGAATTTGCGGCTGTTATCGTTTGCCAAAAATAAAAAATTTCCCTTGATAAAAAAAACCGTTGCTGGTAAACTACCCCTTCCCCTCAACCGATCTTCACCAAAAACAATAGGTCGCGAGTACTCTACAAATCAGGGCTGTATGCAAAAAATTATTTGATTCTGTTTGAATTTGCGGCAGTTGTCGTTTGCCATAGAAAATACGCATGATAAAAAACGTTGCTGGTAAACTACCCCTTCCCCTCAACCGATCTTCACCAAAAACAATAGGTCTTGAGTACTCTACAAATCAGGGCTGTATGCAGAAAATTATTTGATTCTGTTTGAATTTGCGGCTGTTATCGTTCGTCAAAAAAAAAAAATTACCCTTGTTAAAACATAAAATGTTGCTGGTAAACTACCCCTTTCCCTTAACCGATCTTCAACAAAATCAACAGACCTTGCGTCCTGTATAATTTATAAAGGTATGCAAAAAAGTAGTTGAGTCTGTTTGAATATACGGCAGTTATCGTTCGTCATAGAAAAAATTACCCTTGTTAAAACATAAAATGTTGCTGGTAAACTACCCCTTTCCCTTAACCGATCTTCACCAAAAACAACAGGTCTTGAGAACTCTACAATTCAGGGCTGTATGTAAAACATTATTTGATTCTGTTTGAATTTGCGGCTGTTATCGTTTGCCATAGAACAAAATTACCCTTGATTAAATAAATATCGGTATGGAGAACCATACATGACTTCCATATTCTAAGATTTATATTTAAAAGCATTTTCAGCCAAACAGCCAGGCTGTGTCTTACCTGCCTTTTTATTGCTGTATTAAATGAAAAATATTATATTACATTAAAATGAAAAAATTATAATTTTATTGCCTGGCAACAAAATTATTTTATTTTTAACAATTACCATTGTTTCAAAAAGTTTAAATAAATTTTCAAGTACCATACTCTTGTTAAAACGTAAAAGGTTGCAGGTAAACTACCCCTTCCCCTTAACCGATCTTCACCAAAATCGAAAGTCATTGAGACCTCTACAATTCAGGGACGTATGCAAAAAATTATTTGATTCTGTTTGAATTTGCGGCTGTTATCGTTTGCCATAGAAAATACGCTTGATAAAAAAACCTTGCAGGTAAACTACCCCTTCCCCTTAACCGATCTTCACCAAAAACAATAGGTCTTGAGTACTCTACAAATCAGGGCAGGATGCAAAACATTATTTGATTCTGTTTGAATTTGCGGCTGTTATCGTTTGCCATAGAAAATACCCTTGTTAAAAAAATGTTGCAGGTAAACTACCCCTTTCCCTCAACCGATCTTCACCAAAAACAATAGGTCTTGAGAACTCTACAATTTAGGGCTGTATGCAAATAATCTTTTGATTCTGTTTGAATTTGCGGCTGTTATCGTTTGCCATAGGAAATACCCTTGTTAAAACATAAAACGTTACAGGTAAACTACCCCTTTCCCTTAACCGATCTTCACCAAAATCAACAGATCTTGAGAACTCTACAATTTAGGGCTGTATGCGAAACATTATTTGATTCTGTTTGAATTTGCGGCTGTTATCGTTTGCCATAGAAAATACCCTTGATAAAACAAAAAACGTGGCAGGTAAACTACCCCTTTCCCTCAACCGATCTTCACCAAAAACAATAGGTCGCGAGTACTCTGCAAATCAGGGCTGCATGCAAAAAATTATTTGATTCTGTTTGAATTTGCGGCAGTTATCGTTTGCCATAGAAAAAAAATCTACAGACAGACAGACAGACAGACAGACACACACACAGACACTTTTCAGAAAACGAATTTTTTTCATGTTTTGAGTGTAGTAGAATCAGAATCTACAATAATCTCGAACACGATTTTTTTTGCCATCACCATACTTCCATTCCTTAAGGAATATGGAAGTAAAATTACACTTGATAAAAAACCGTTGCCGGTAAACTACCCCTTTCGCTTAACCGATCTTCACCAAAAACGACAGGTCTTGAGAACTCTACAATTCAGGGCTGTATGCAAAATATTATATGATTCTGTTTGAATTTGCGGCTGTTATCGTTTGCCATACAAAATACCCTTGATAAAACAAAAAACGTGGCTGGTAAACTACCCTATGCCATTAACCAATCTTCACCAAAACAATAGGTCTTGAGAACTCTACAATTCAGGGCTGTATACAAAACATTAGTTGATTCTCTTTGAATTTACGGCAGTTATCGTTCGTCATAGAAACAAGTACTTTACTCTTGTTAAAACGTAAAAGGTTGCAGGTAAACTACCCCTTCCCCTTAACCGATCTTCACTAAAATCGAAAGTCGTTGAGACCTCTACAATTCAGGGAGGTATGCAGAATATTATTTGATTCTGTTTGAATTTGCGGCTGTTATCGTTTGCCATATAAAATACGCTTGATAAAAAAACGTTGCAGGTAAACTACCCCTTCCCCTTAACCGATCTTCACCAAAAACAAGAGGTCTTGAGTACTCTACAAATCAGGGCTGCATGCAAAACATTATTTGATTCCGTTTGAATTTGCGGCTGTTATCGTTTGCCATATAAAATACGCTTGATAAAAAAACGTTGCAGGTAAACTACCCCTTCCCCTTAACCGATCTTCACCAAAAACAATAGGTCTTGAGTACTCTACAAGTCAGGGCTGTATGCAAAACATTATTTGATTCCGTTTGAATTTGCGGCTGTTATCGTTTGCCATAAAAAATACCCTTGTTAAAAAAACGTTGCTGGTAAACTACCCCTTTCCCTCAACCGATCTTCACCAAAAACAGTAGTAAGTCTTGAGAACTCTACAATTTAGGGCTGTATGCAAATAATCTTTTGATTCTGTTTGAATTTGCGGCTGTTATCGTTTGCCATATGAAATACCCTTGTTAAAACATAAAACGTTACAGGTAAACTACCCCTTTACCTTAACCGATCTTCACCAAAAACAATAGGTGTTGAGTACTCTACAAATCAGGGCTGTATACAAAATAGTATTTGATTCTGTTTGAATTTGCGGCTGTTATCGTTTGCCATACAAAATACCCTTGATAAAACAAAAAACGTGGCAGGTAAACTACCCCTTTCCCTCAACCGAACTTCACCAAAAACAATAGGTCTTGAGAACTCTACAATTTAGGGCTGTATGCAAATAATCTTTTGATTCTGTTTGAATTTGCGGCTGTTATCGTTTGCCATATGAAATACCCTTGTTAAAACATAAAACGTTACAGGTAAACTACCCCTTTACCTTAACCGATCTTCACCAAAAACAATAGGTATTGAGTACTCTACAAATCAGGGCTGTATACAAAATATTATTTGATTCTGTTTGAATTTGCGGCTGTTATCGTTTGCCATACAAAATACCCTTGATAAAACAAAAAACGTGGCAGGTAAACTACCCCTTTCCCTCAACCGAACTTCACCAAAAACAATAGGTCTTGAGAACTCTACAATTTAGGGCTGTATGCAAATAATCTTTTCATTCTGTTTGAATTTGCGGCTGTTATCGTTTGCCATAAGAAATACCCTTGTTAAAACATAAAACGTTACAGGTAAACTACCCCTTTCCCTTAACCGATCTTCACCAAAATCAGCAGATCTTGAGAACTCTACAATTCAGGGCTGTATGCGAAACATTATTTGATTCTGTTTGAATTTGCGGCTGTTATCGTTTGCCAAACAAACAAAATTACCCTTGCTAAAAAAAAACCGTTGCCGGTAAACTACCCCTTTCCCTCAACCCATCTTCACCAAAAACAATAGGTCGCGAGTACTCTGCAAATCAGGGCTGTATGCAAAAAATTATTTGATTCTGTTTGAATTTGCGGCAGTTATCGTTTGCCATAGAAAAAAAATCTACAGATAGACAGACAGACAGACAGACAGACAGACAGACACACAGACACTTTTCGGAAAACGACTTTTTTTCATGTTTTGAGTGTAGTAGAATCAGAATCTGCAATAATCTCGAACACGATTTTTTTTTGCCATCACCATACTTCCATTCCTTAAGGAATATGGAAGTAAAACGTTGCTGGTAAACTACCCCTTTCCCTTAACCGATCTTCACCAAAAACAATAGGTCTTGAGAACTCTACAAATCAGGGCTGTATGCAAAAAATTATTTGATTCTGTTTCGATTTGCGGCTGTTATCGTTTGCCATAGAAAAATATCGGTATGGAGAACGATACATGACTTCCATATTCTAAGATTTATATTTAAAATCATTTTCAGCCAAACAACCAGGCTGTGTCTTACCTGCCTTTTTATTGCTGTATTAAATGAAAAATATTATATTACATTAAAATGAAAAAATTATAATTTTATTGCCTGGCAACAAAATTATTTTATTTTTAACAATTACCATTGTTTCAAAAAGTTTAAATAAATTTTCAAGTACTTTACTCTTGTTAAAACGTAAAAGGTTGCAGGTAAACTACCCCTTCCCCTTAACCGATCTTCACCAAAATCGAAAGTCATTGAGACCTCTACAATTCAGGGACGTATGCAAAAAATTATTTCATTCTGTTTGAATTTGCGGCTGTTATCGTTTGCCATAGAAAATACGCTTGATAAAAAAACGTTGCTGGTAAACTACCCCTTCCCCTTAACCGATATTCACCAAAAACAAATGATCTTGAGTACTCTACAAATCAGGGCTGTATGCAAAACATTATTTGATTCTGTTTGAATTTGCGGCTGTTATCGTTTGCCATAGAAAATACCCTTGTTAAAAAAACGTTGCAGGTAAACTACCCCTTTCCCTCAACCGATCTTCACCAAAAACAATAGGTCTTGAGAAATCTACAATTCAGGGCTGTATGCGAAACATTATTTGATTCTGTTTGAATTTGCGGCTGTTATCGTTTGCCAAAAATAAAAAATTTCCCTTGATAAAAAAAACCGTTGCAGGTAAACTACCCCTTCCCCTCAACCGATCTTCACCAAAAACAATAGGTCGCGAGTACTCTACAAATCAGGGCTGTATGCAAAAAATTATTTGATTCTGTTTGAATTTGCGGCAGTTGTCGTTTGCCATAGAAAATACGCATGATAAAAAACGTTGCTGGTAAACTACCCCTTCCCCTCAACCGATCTTCACCAAAAACAATAGGTCTTGAGTACTCTACAAATCAGGGCTGTATGCAGAAAATTATTTGATTCTGTTTGAATTTGCGGCTGTTATCGTTCGTCAAAAAAAAAAAATTACCCTTGTTAAAACATAAAATGTTGCTGGTAAACTACCCCTTTCCCTTAACCGATCTTCAACAAAATCAACAGACCTTGCGTCCTGTATAATTCATAAAGGTATGCAAAAAAGTAGTTGAGTCTGTTTGAATATACGGCAGTTATCGTTCGTCATAGAAAAAATTACCCTTGTTAAAACATAAAATGTTGCTGGTAAACTACCCCTTTCCCTTAACCGATCTTCACCAAAAACAACAGGTCTTGAGAACTCTACAATTCAGGGCTGTATGTAAAACATTATTTGATTCTGTTTGAATTTGCGGCTGTTATCGTTTGCCATAGAACAAAATTACCCTTGATTAAATAAATATCGGTATGGAGAACCATACATGACTTCCATATTCTAAGATTTATATTTAAAAGCATTTTCAGCCAAACAGCCAGGCTGTGTCTTACCTGCCTTTTTATTGCTGTATTAAATGAAAAATATTATATTACATTAAAATGAAAAAATTATAATTTTATTGCCTGGCAACAAAATTATTTTATTTTTAACAATTACCATTGTTTCAAAAAGTTTAAATAAATTTTCAAGTACTTTACTCTTGTTAAAACGTAAAAGGTTGCAGGTAAACTACCCCTTCCCCTTAACCGATCTTCACCAAAATCGAAAGTCATTGAGACCTCTACAATTCAGGGACGTATGCAAAAAATTATTTCATTCTGTTTGAATTTGCGGCTGTTATCGTTTGCCATAGAAAATACGCTTGATAAAAAAACGTTGCAGGTAAACTACCCCTTCCCCTTAACCGATATTCACCAAAAACAATAGATCTTGAGTACTCTACAAATCAGGGCTGTATGCAAAACATTATTTGATTCTGTTTGAATTTGCGGCTGTTATCGTTTGCCATAGAAAATACCCTTGTTAAAAAAACGTTGCAGGTAAACTACCCCTTTCCCTCAACCGATCTTCACCAAAAACAATAGGTCTTGAGAAATCTACAATTCAGGACTGTATGCGAAACATTATTTGATTCTGTTTGAATTTGCGGCTGTTATCGTTTGCCAAAAATAAAAAATTTCCCTTGATAAAAAAAACCGTTGCAGGTAAACTACCCCTTCCCCTCAACCGATCTTCACCAAAAACAATAGGTCGCGAGTACTCTACAAATCAGGGCTGTATGCAAAAAATTATTTGATTCTGTTTGAATTTGCGGCAGTTGTCGTTTGCCATAGAAAATACGCATGATAAAAAACGTTGCTGGTAAACTACCCCTTCCCCTCAACCGATCTTCACCAAAAACAATAGGTCTTGAGTACTCTACAAATCAGGGCTGTATGCAGAAAATTATTTGATTCTGTTTGAATTTGCGGCTGTTATCGTTCGTCAAAAAAAAAAAATTACCCTTGTTAAAACATAAAATGTTGCTGGTAAACTACCCCTTTCCCTTAACCGATCTTCAACAAAATCAACAGACCTTGCGTCCTGTATAATTTATTAAGGTATGCAAAAAAGTAGTTGAGTCTGTTTGAATATACGGCAGTTATCGTTCGTCATAGAAAAAATTACCCTTGTTAAAACATAAAATGTTGCTGGTAAACTACCCCTTTCCCTTAACCGATCTTCACCAGAAACAACAGGTCTTGAGAACTCTACAATTCAGGGCTGTATGTAAAACATTATTTGATTCTGTTTGAATTTGCGGCTGTTATCGTTTGCCATAGAACAAAATTACCCTTGATTAAATAAATATCGGTATGGAGAACCATACATGACTTCCATATTCTAAGATTTATATTTAAAAGCATTTTCAGCCAAACAGCCAGGCTGTGTCTTACCTGCCTTTTTATTGCTGTATTAAATGAAAAATATTATATTACATTAAAATGAAAAAATTATAATTTTATTGCCTGGCAACAAAATTATTTTATTTTTAACAATTACCATTGTTTCAAAAAGTTTAAATAAATTTTCAAGTACCATACTCTTGTTAAAACGTAAAAGGTTGCAGGTAAACTACCCCTTCCCCTTAACCGATCTTCACCAAAATCGAAAGTCATTGAGACCTCTACAATTCAGGGACGTATGCAAAAAATTATTTGATTCTGTTTGAATTTGCGGCTGTTATCGTTTGCCATAGAAAATACGCTTGATAAAAAAACCTTGCAGGTAAACTACCCCTTCCCCTTAACCGATCTTCACCAAAAACAATAGGTCTTGAGTACTCTACAAATCAGGGCAGGATGCAAAACATTATTTGATTCTGTTTGAATTTGCGGCTGTTATCGTTTGCCATAGAAAATACCCTTGTTAAAAAAATGTTGCAGGTAAACTACCCCTTTCCCTCAACCGATCTTCACCAAAAACAATAGGTCTTGAGAACTCTACAATTTAGGGCTGTATGCAAATAATCTTTTGATTCTGTTTGAATTTGCGGCTGTTATCGTTTGCCATAGGAAATACCCTTGTTAAAACATAAAACGTTACAGGTAAACTACCCCTTTCCCTTAACCGATCTTCACCAAAATCAACAGATCTTGAGAACTCTACAATTTAGGGCTGTATGCGAAACATTATTTGATTCTGTTTGAATTTGCGGCTGTTATCGTTTGCCATAGAAAATACCCTTGATAAAACAAAAAACGTGGCAGGTAAACTACCCCTTTCCCTCAACCGATCTTCACCAAAAACAATAGGTCGCGAGTACTCTGCAAATCAGGGCTGCATGCAAAAAATTATTTGATTCTGTTTGAATTTGCGGCAGTTATCGTTTGCCATAGAAAAAAAATCTACAGACAGACAGACAGACAGACAGACAGACAGACACACACACAGACACTTTTCAGAAAACGAATTTTTTTCATGTTTTGAGTGTAGTAGAATCAGAATCTACAATAATCTCGAACACGATTTTTTTTGCCATCACCATACTTCCATTCCTTAAGGAATATGGAAGTAAAATTACACTTGATAAAAAACCGTTGCCGGTAAACTACCCCTTTCGCTTAACCGATCTTCACCAAAAACGACAGGTCTTGAGAACTCTACAATTCAGGGCTGTATGCAAAATATTATATGATTCTGTTTGAATTTGCGGCTGTTATCGTTTGCCATACAAAATACCCTTGATAAAACAAAAAACGTGGCTGGTAAACTACCCTATGCCATTAACCAATCTTCACCAAAACAATAGGTCTTGAGAACTCTACAATTCAGGGCTGTATACAAAACATTAGTTGATTCTCTTTGAATTTACGGCAGTTATCGTTCGTCATAGAAACAAGTACTTTACTCTTGTTAAAACGTAAAAGGTTGCAGGTAAACTACCCCTTCCCCTTAACCGATCTTCACTAAAATCGAAAGTCGTTGAGACCTCTACAATTCAGGGAGGTATGCAGAATATTATTTGATTCTGTTTGAATTTGCGGCTGTTATCGTTTGCCATATAAAATACGCTTGATAAAAAAACGTTGCAGGTAAACTACCCCTTCCCCTTAACCAATCTTCACCAAAAACAAGAGGTCTTGAGTACTCTACAAATCAGGGCTGCATGCAAAACATTATTTGATTCCGTTTGAATTTGCGGCTGTTATCGTTTGCCATATAAAATACGCTTGATAAAAAAATGTTGCAGGTAAACTACCCCTTCCCCTTAACCGATCTTCACCAAAAACAATAGGTCTTGAGTACTCTACAAATCAGGGCTGTATGCAAAACATTATTTGATTCCGTTTGAATTTGCGGCTGTTATCGTTTGCCATAAAAAATACCCTTGTTAAAAAAACGTTGCTGGTAAACTACCCCTTTCCCTCAACCGATCTTCACCAAAAACAGTAGTAAGTCTTGAGAACTCTACAATTTAGGGCTGTATGCAAATAATCTTTTGATTCTGTTTGAATTTGCGGCTGTTATCGTTTGCCATATGAAATACCCTTGTTAAAACATAAAACGTTACAGGTAAACTACCCCTTTACCTTAACCGATCTTCACCAAAAACAATAGGTGTTGAGTACTCTACAAATCAGGACTGTATACAAAATAGTATTTGATTCTGTTTGAATTTGCGGCTGTTATCGTTTGCCATACAAAATACCCTTGATAAAACAAAAAACGTGGCAGGTAAACTACCCCTTTCCCTCAACCGAACTTCACCAAAAACAATAGGTCTTGAGAACTCTACAATTTAGGGCTGTATGCAAATAATCTTTTGATTCTGTTTGAATTTGCGGCTGTTATCGTTTGCCATATGAAATACCCTTGTTAAAACATAAAACGTTACAGGTAAACTACCCCTTTACCTTAACCGATCTTCACCAAAAACAATAGGTATTGAGTACTCTACAAATCAGGGCTGTATACAAAATATTATTTGATTCTGTTTGAATTTGCGGCTGTTATCGTTTGCCATACAAAATACCCTTGATAAAACAAAAAACGTGGCAGGTAAACTACCCCTTTCCCTCAACCGAACTTCACCAAAAACAATAGGTCTTGAGAACTCTACAATTTAGGGCTGTATGCAAATAATCTTTTCATTCTGTTTGAATTTGCGGCTGTTATCGTTTGCCATAAGAAATACCCTTGTTAAAACATAAAACGTTACAGGTAAACTACCCCTTTCCCTTAACCGATCTTCACCAAAATCAGCAGATCTTGAGACCTCTACAATTCAGGGCTGTATGCGAAACATTATTTGATTCTGTTTGAATTTGCGGCTGTTATCGTTTGCCAAACAAACAAAATTACCCTTGCTAAAAAAAAACCGTTGCCGGTAAACTACCCCTTTCCCTCAACCCATCTTCACCAAAAACAATAGGTCGCGAGTACTCTGCAAATCAGGGCTGTATGCAAAAAATTATTTGATTCTGTTTGAATTTGCGGCAGTTATCGTTTGCCATAGAAAAAAAATCTACAGATAGACAGACAGACAGACAGACAGACAGACAGACACACAGACACTTTTCGGAAAACGACTTTTTTTCATGTTTTGAGTGTAGTAGAATCAGAATCTGCAATAATCTCGAACACGATTTTTTTTTGCCATCACCATACTTCCATTCCTTAAGGAATATGGAAGTAAAACGTTGCTGGTAAACTACCCCTTTCCCTTAACCGATCTTCACCAAAAACAATAGGTCTTGAGAACTCTACAAATCAGGGCTGTATGCAAAAAATTATTTGATTCTGTTTCGATTTGCGGCTGTTATCGTTTGCCATAGAAAAATATCGGTATGGAGAACCATACATGACTTCCATATTCTAAGATTTATATTTAAAATCATTTTCAGCCAAACAACCAGGCTGTGTCTTACCTGCCTTTTTATTGCTGTATTAAATGAAAAATATTATATTACATTAAAATGAAAAAATTATAATTTTATTGCCTGGCAACAAAATTATTTTATTTTTAACAATTACCATTGTTTCAAAAAGTTTAAATAAATTTTCAAGTACTTTACTCTTGTTAAAACGTAAAAGGTTGCAGGTAAACTACCCCTTCCCCTTAACCGATCTTCACCAAAATCGAAAGTCATTGAGACCTCTACAATTCAGGGACGTATGCAAACAATTATTTCATTCTGTTTGAATTTGCGGCTGTTATCGTTTGCCATAGAAAATACGCTTGATAAAAAAACGTTGCAGGTAAACTACCCCTTCCCCTTAACCGATATTCACCAAAAACAAATGATCTTGAGTACTCTACAAATCAGGGCTGTATGCAAAACATTATTTGATTCTGTTTGAATTTGCGGCTGTTATCGTTTGCCATAGAAAATACCCTTGTTAAAAAAACGTTGCAGGTAAACTACCCCTTTCCCTCAACCGATCTTCACCAAAAACAATAGGTCTTGAGAAATCTACAATTCAGGGCTGTATGCGAAACATTATTTGATTCTGTTTGAATTTGCGGCTGTTATCGTTTGCCAAACATAAAAAATTTCCCTTGATAAAAAAAACCGTTGCAGGTAAACTACCCCTTCCCCTCAACCGATCTTCACCAAAAACAATAGGTCGCGAGTACTCTACAAATCAGGGCTGTATGCAAAAAATTATTTGATTCTGTTTGAATTTGCGGCAGTTGTCGTTTGCCATAGAAAATACGCATGATAAAAAACGTTGCTGGTAAACTACCCCTTCCCCTCAACCGATCTTCACCAAAAACAATAGGTCTTGAGTACTCTACAAATCAGGGCTGTATGCAGAAAATTATTTGATTCTGTTTGAATTTGCGGCTGTTATCGTTCGTCAAAAAAAAAAAATTACCCTTGTTAAAACATAAAATGTTGCTGGTAAACTACCCCTTTCCCTTAACCGATCTTCAACAAAATCAACAGACCTTGCGTCCTGTATAATTCATAAAGGTATGCAAAAAAGTAGTTGAGTCTGTTTGAATATACGGCAGTTATCGTTCGTCATAGAAAAAATTACCCTTGTTAAAACATAAAATGTTGCTGGTAAACTACCCCTTTCCCTTAACCGATCTTCACCAAAAACAACAGGTCTTGAGAACTCTACAATTCAGGGCTGTATGTAAAACATTATTTGATTCTGTTTGAATTTGCGGCTGTTATCGTTTGCCATAGAACAAAATTACCCTTGATTAAATAAATATCGGTATGGAGAACCATACATGACTTCCATATTCTAAGATTTATATTTAAAAGCATTTTCAGCCAAACAGCCAGGCTGTGTCTTACCTGCCTTTTTATTGCTGTATTAAATGAAAAATATTATATTACATTAAAATGAAAAAATTATAATTTTATTGCCTGGCAACAAAATTATTTTATTTTTAACAATTACCATTGTTTCAAAAAGTTTAAATAAATTTTCAAGTACTTTACTCTTGTTAAAACGTAAAAGGTTGCAGGTAAACTACCCCTTCCCCTTAACCGATCTTCACCAAAATCGAAAGTCATTGAGACCTCTACAATTCAGGGACGTATGCAAAAAATTATTTCATTCTGTTTGAATTTGCGGCTGTTATCGTTTGCCATAGAAAATACGCTTGATAAAAAAACGTTGCAGGTAAACTACCCCTTCCCCTTAACCGATATTCACCAAAAACAATAGATCTTGAGTACTCTACAAATCAGGGCTGTATGCAAAACATTATTTGATTCTGTTTGAATTTGCGGCTGTTATCGTTTGCCATAGAAAATACCCTTGTTAAAAAAACGTTGCAGGTAAACTACCCCTTTCCCTCAACCGATCTTCACCAAAAACAATAGGTCTTGAGAAATCTACAATTCAGGGCTGTATGCGAAACATTATTTGATTCTGTTTGAATTTGCGGCTGTTATCGTTTGCCAAAAATAAAAAATTTCCCTTGATAAAAAAAACCGTTGCAGGTAAACTACCCCTTCCCCTCAACCGATCTTCACCAAAAACAATAGGTCGCGAGTACTCTACAAATCAGGGCTGTATGCAAAAAATTATTTGATTCTGTTTGAATTTGCGGCAGTTGTCGTTTGCCATAGAAAATACGCATGATAAAAAACGTTGCTGGTAAACTACCCCTTCCCCTCAACCGATCTTCACCAAAAACAATAGGTCTTGAGTACTCTACAAATCAGGGCTGTATGCAGAAAATTATTTGATTCTGTTTGAATTTGCGGCTGTTATCGTTCGTCAAAAAAAAAAAATTACCCTTGTTAAAACATAAAATGTTGCTGGTAAACTACCCCTTTCCCTTAACCGATCTTCAACAAAATCAACAGACCTTGCGTCCTGTATAATTTATTAAGGTATGCAAAAAAGTAGTTGAGTCTGTTTGAATATACGGCAGTTATCGTTCGTCATAGAAAAAATTACCCTTGTTAAAACATAAAATGTTGCTGGTAAACTACCCCTTTCCCTTAACCGATCTTCACCAGAAACAACAGGTCTTGAGAACTCTACAATTCAGGGCTGTATGTAAAACATTATTTGATTCTGTTTGAATTTGCGGCTGTTATCGTTTGCCATAGAACAAAATTACCCTTGATTAAATAAATATCGGTATGGAGAACCATACATGACTTCCATATTCTAAGATTTATATTTAAAAGCATTTTCAGCCAAACAGCCAGGCTGTGTCTTACCTGCCTTTTTATTGCTGTATTAAATGAAAAATATTATATTACATTAAAATGAAAAAATTATAATTTTATTGCCTGGCAACAAAATTATTTTATTTTTAACAATTACCATTGTTTCAAAAAGTTTAAATAAATTTTCAAGTACCATACTCTTGTTAAAACGTAAAAGGTTGCAGGTAAACTACCCCTTCCCCTTAACCGATCTTCACCAAAATCGAAAGTCATTGAGACCTCTACAATTCAGGGACGTATGCAAAAAATTATTTGATTCTGTTTGAATTTGCGGCTGTTATCGTTTGCCATAGAAAATACGCTTGATAAAAAAACCTTGCAGGTAAACTACCCCTTCCCCTTAACCGATCTTCACCAAAAACAATAGGTCTTGAGTACTCTACAAATCAGGGCAGGATGCAAAACATTATTTGATTCTGTTTGAATTTGCGGCTGTTATCGTTTGCCATAGAAAATACCCTTGTTAAAAAAATGTTGCAGGTAAACTACCCCTTTCCCTCAACCGATCTTCACCAAAAACAATAGGTCTTGAGAACTCTACAATTTAGGGCTGTATGCAAATAATCTTTTGATTCTGTTTGAATTTGCGGCTGTTATCGTTTGCCATAGGAAATACCCTTGTTAAAACATAAAACGTTACAGGTAAACTACCCCTTTCCCTTAACCGATCTTCACCAAAATCAACAGATCTTGAGAACTCTACAATTTAGGGCTGTATGCGAAACATTATTTGATTCTGTTTGAATTTGCGGCTGTTATCGTTTGCCATAGAAAATACCCTTGATAAAACAAAAAACGTGGCAGGTAAACTACCCCTTTCCCTCAACCGATCTTCACCAAAAACAATAGGTCGCGAGTACTCTGCAAATCAGGGCTGCATGCAAAAAATTATTTGATTCTGTTTGAATTTGCGGCAGTTATCGTTTGCCATAGAAAAAAAATCTACAGACAGACAGACAGACAGACAGACAGACAGACACACACACAGACACTTTTCAGAAAACGAATTTTTTTCATGTTTTGAGTGTAGTAGAATCAGAATCTACAATAATCTCGAACACGATTTTTTTTGCCATCACCATACTTCCATTCCTTAAGGAATATGGAAGTAAAATTACACTTGATAAAAAACCGTTGCCGGTAAACTACCCCTTTCGCTTAACCGATCTTCACCAAAAACGACAGGTCTTGAGAACTCTACAATTCAGGGCTGTATGCAAAATATTATATGATTCTGTTTGAATTTGCGGCTGTTATCGTTTGCCATACAAAATACCCTTGATAAAACAAAAAACGTGGCTGGTAAACTACCCTATGCCATTAACCAATCTTCACCAAAACAATAGGTCTTGAGAACTCTACAATTCAGGGCTGTATACAAAACATTAGTTGATTCTCTTTGAATTTACGGCAGTTATCGTTCGTCATAGAAACAAGTACTTTACTCTTGTTAAAACGTAAAAGGTTGCAGGTAAACTACCCCTTCCCCTTAACCGATCTTCACTAAAATCGAAAGTCGTTGAGACCTCTACAATTCAGGGAGGTATGCAGAATATTATTTGATTCTGTTTGAATTTGCGGCTGTTATCGTTTGCCATATAAAATACGCTTGATAAAAAAACGTTGCAGGTAAACTACCCCTTCCCCTTAACCGATCTTCACCAAAAACAAGAGGTCTTGAGTACTCTACAAATCAGGGCTGCATACAAAACATTATTTGATTCCGTTTGAATTTGCGGCTGTTATCGTTTGCCATATAAAATACGCTTGATAAACAAATGTTGCAGGTAAACTACCCCTTCCCCTTAACCGATCTTCACCAAAAACAATAGGTCTTGAGTACTCTACAAATCAGGGCTGTATGCAAAACATTATTTGATTCCGTTTGAATTTGCGGCTGTTATCGTTTGCCATATAAAATACCCTTGTTAAAAAAACGTTGCTGGTAAACTACCCCTTTCCCTCAACCGATCTTCACCAAAAACAGTAGTAAGTCTTGAGAACTCTACAATTTAGGGCTGTATGCAAATAATCTTTTGATTCTGTTTGAATTTGCGGCTGTTATCGTTTGCCATATGAAATACCCTTGTTAAAACATAAAACGTTACAGGTAAACTACCCCTTTACCTCAACCGATCTTCACCAAAAACAATAGGTGTTGAGTACTCTACAAATCAGGACTGTATACAAAATAGTATTTGATTCTGTTTGAATTTGCGGCTGTTATCGTTTGCCATACAAAATACCCTTGATAAAACAAAAAACGTGGCAGGTAAACTACCCCTTTCCCTCAACCGAACTTCACCAAAAACAATAGGTCTTGAGAACTCTACAATTTAGGGCTGTATGCAAATAATCTTTTGATTCTGTTTGAATTTGCGGCTGTTATCGTTTGCCATATGAAATACCCTTGTTAAAACATAAAACGTTACAGGTAAACTACCCCTTTACCTTAACCGATCTTCACCAAAAACAATAGGTATTGAGTACTCTACAAATCAGGGCTGTATACAAAATATTATTTGATTCTGTTTGAATTTGCGGCTGTTATCGTTTGCCATACAAAATACCCTTGATAAAACAAAAAACGTGGCAGGTAAACTACCCCTTTCCCTCAACCGAACTTCACCAAAAACAATAGGTCTTGAGAACTCTACAATTTAGGGCTGTATGCAAATAATCTTTTCATTCTGTTTGAATTTGCGGCTGTTATCGTTTGCCATAAGAAATACCCTTGTTAAAACATAAAACGTTACAGGTAAACTACCCCTTTCCCTTAACCGATCTTCACCAAAATCAGCAGATCTTGAGAACTCTACAATTCAGGGCTGTATGCGAAACATTATTTGATTCTGTTTGAATTTGCGGCTGTTATCGTTTGCCAAACAAACAAAATTACCCTTGCTAAAAAAAAACCGTTGCCGGTAAACTACCCCTTTCCCTCAACCCATCTTCACCAAAAACAATAGGTCGCGAGTACTCTGCAAATCAGGGCTGTATGCAAAAAATTATTTGATTCTGTTTGAATTTGCGGCAGTTATCGTTTGCCATAGAAAAAAAATCTACAGATAGACAGACAGACAGACAGACAGACAGACAGACACACAGACACTTTTCGGAAAACGACTTTTTTTCATGTTTTGAGTGTAGTAGAATCAGAATCTGCAATAATCTCGAACACGATTTTTTTTTGCCATCACCATACTTCCATTCCTTAAGGAATATGGAAGTAAAACGTTGCTGGTAAACTACCCCTTTCCCTTAACCGATCTTCACCAAAAACAATAGGTCTTGAGAACTCTACAAATCAGGGCTGTATGCAAAAAATTATTTGATTCTGTTTCGATTTGCGGCTGTTATCGTTTGCCATAGAAAAATATCGGTATGGAGAACCATACATGACTTCCATATTCTAAGATTTATATTTAAAATCATTTTCAGCCAAACAACCAGGCTGTGTCTTACCTGCCTTTTTATTGCTGTATTAAATGAAAAATATTATATTACATTAAAATGAAAAAATTATAATTTTATTGCCTGGCAACAAAATTATTTTATTTTTAACAATTACCATTGTTTCAAAAAGTTTAAATAAATTTTCAAGTACTTTACTCTTGTTAAAACGTAAAAGGTTGCAGGTAAACTACCCCTTCCCCTTAACCGATCTTCACCAAAATCGAAAGTCATTGAGACCTCTACAATTCAGGGACGTATGCAAAAAATTATTTCATTCTGTTTGAATTTGCGGCTGTTATCGTTTGCCATAGAAAATACGCTTGATAAAAAAACGTTGCAGGTAAACTACCCCTTCCCCTTAACCGATATTCACCAAAAACAAATGATCTTGAGTACTCTACAAATCAGGGCTGTATGCAAAACATTATTTGATTCTGTTTGAATTTGCGGCTGTTATCGTTTGCCATAGAAAATACCCTTGTTAAAAAAACGTTGCAGGTAAACTACCCCTTTCCCTCAACCGATCTTCACCAAAAACAATAGGTCTTGAGAAATCTACAATTCAGGGCTGTATGCGAAACATTATTTGATTCTGTTTGAATTTGCGGCTGTTATCGTTTGCCAAAAATAAAAAATTTCCCTTGATAAAAAAAACCGTTGCAGGTAAACTACCCCTTCCCCTCAACCGATCTTCACCAAAAACAATAGGTCGCGAGTACTCTACAAATCAGGGCTGTATGCAAAAAATTATTTGATTCTGTTTGAATTTGCGGCAGTTGTCGTTTGCCATAGAAAATACGCATGATAAAAAACGTTGCTGGTAAACTACCCCTTCCCCTCAACCGATCTTCACCAAAAACAATAGGTCTTGAGTACTCTACAAATCAGGGCTGTATGCAGAAAATTATTTGATTCTGTTTGAATTTGCGGCTGTTATCGTTCGTCAAAAAAAAAAAATTACCCTTGTTAAAACATAAAATGTTGCTGGTAAACTACCCCTTTCCCTTAACCGATCTTCAACAAAATCAACAGACCTTGCGTCCTGTATAATTTATAAAGGTATGCAAAAAAGTAGTTGAGTCTGTTTGAATATACGGCAGTTATCGTTCGTCATAGAAAAAATTACCCTTGTTAAAACATAAAATGTTGCTGGTAAACTACCCCTTTCCCTTAACCGATCTTCACCAAAAACAACAGGTCTTGAGAACTCTACAATTCAGGGCTGTATGTAAAACATTATTTGATTCTGTTTGAATTTGCGGCTGTTATCGTTTGCCATAGAACAAAATTACCCTTGATTAAATAAATATCGGTATGGAGAACCATACATGACTTCCATATTCTAAGATTTATATTTAAAAGCATTTTCAGCCAAACAGCCAGGCTGTGTCTTACCTGCCTTTTTATTGCTGTATTAAATGAAAAATATTATATTACATTAAAATGAAAAAATTATAATTTTATTGCCTGGCAACAAAATTATTTTATTTTTAACAATTACCATTGTTTCAAAAAGTTTAAATAAATTTTCAAGTACCATACTCTTGTTAAAACGTAAAAGGTTGCAGGTAAACTACCCCTTCCCCTTAACCGATCTTCACCAAAATCGAAAGTCATTGAGACCTCTACAATTCAGGGACGTATGCAAAAAATTATATGATTCTGTTTGAATTTGCGGCTGTTATCGTTTGCCATAGAAAATACGCTTGATAAAAAAACCTTGCAGGTAAACTACCCCTTCCCCTTAACCGATCTTCACCAAAAACAATAGGTCTTGAGTACTCTACAAATCAGGGCAGGATGCAAAACATTATTTGATTCTGTTTGAATTTGCGGCTGTTATCGTTTGCCATAGAAAATACCCTTGTTAAAAAAATGTTGCAGGTAAACTACCCCTTTCCCTCAACCGATCTTCACCAAAAACAATAGGTCTTGAGAACTCTACAATTTAGGGCTGTATGCAAATAATCTTTTGATTCTGTTTGAATTTGCGGCTGTTATCGTTTGCCATAGGAAATACCCTTGTTAAAACATAAAACGTTACAGGTAAACTACCCCTTTCCCTTAACCGATCTTCACCAAAATCAACAGATCTTGAGAACTCTACAATTTAGGGCTGTATGCGAAACATTATTTGATTCTGTTTGAATTTGCGGCTGATATCGTTTGACATAGAAAATACCCTTGATAAAACAAAAAACGTGGCAGGTAAACTACCCCTTTCCCTCAACCGATCTTCACCAAAAACAATAGGTCGCGAGTACTCTGCAAATCAGGGCTGCATGCAAAAAATTATTTGATTCTGTTTGAATTTGCGGCAGTTATCGTTTGCCATAGAAAAAAAATCTACAGACAGACAGACAGACAGACAGACAGACACACACACAGACACTTTTCAGAAAACGAATTTTTTTCATGTTTTGAGTGTAGTAGAATCAGAATCTACAATAATCTCGAACACGATTTTTTTTGCCATCACCATACTTCCATTCCTTAAGGAATATGGAAGTAAAATTACACTTGATAAAAAACCGTTGCCGGTAAACTACCCCTTTCGCTTAACCGATCTTCACCAAAAACGACAGGTCTTGAGAACTCTACAATTCAGGGCTGTATGCAAAATATTATATGATTCTGTTTGAATTTGCGGCTGTTATCGTTTGCCATACAAAATACCCTTGATAAAACAAAAAACGTGGCTGGTAAACTACCCTATGCCATTAACCAATCTTCACCAAAACAATAGGTCTTGAGAACTCTACAATTCAGGGCTGTATACAAAACATTAGTTGATTCTCTTTGAATTTACGGCAGTTATCGTTCGTCATAGAAACAAGTACTTTACTCTTGTTAAAACGTAAAAGGTTGCAGGTAAACTACCCCTTCCCCTTAACCGATCTTCACTAAAATCGAAAGTCGTTGAGACCTCTACAATTCAGGGAGGTATGCAGAATATTATTTGATTCTGTTTGAATTTGCGGCTGTTATCGTTTGCCATATAAAATACGCTTGATAAAAAAACGTTGCAGGTAAACTACCCCTTCCCCTTAACCGATCTTCACCAAAAACAAGAGGTCTTGAGTACTCTACAAATCAGGGCTGCATGCAAAACATTATTTGATTCCGTTTGAATTTGCGGCTGTTATCGTTTGCCATATAAAATACGCTTGATAAAAAAATGTTGCAGGTAAACTACCCCTTCCCCTTAACCGATCTTCACCAAAAACAATAGGTCTTGAGTACTCTACAAATCAGGGCTGTATGCAAAACATTATTTGATTCCGTTTGAATTTGCGGCTGTTATCGTTTGCCATAAAAAATACCCTTGTTAAAAAAACGTTGCTGGTAAACTACCCCTTTCCCTCAACCGATCTTCACCAAAAACAGTAGTAAGTCTTGAGAACTCTACAATTTAGGGCTGTATGCAAATAATCTTTTGATTCTGTTTGAATTTGCGGCTGTTATCGTTTGCCATATGAAATACCCTTGTTAAAACATAAAACGTTACAGGTAAACTACCCCTTTACCTTAACCGATCTTCACCAAAAACAATAGGTGTTGAGTACTCTACAAATCAGGACTGTATACAAAATAGTATTTGATTCTGTTTGAATTTGCGGCTGTTATCGTTTGCCATACAAAATACCCTTGATAAAACAAAAAACGTGGCAGGTAAACTACCCCTTTCCCTCAACCGAACTTCACCAAAAACAATAGGTCTTGAGAACTCTACAATTTAGGGCTGTATGCAAATAATCTTTTGATTCTGTTTGAATTTGCGGCTGTTATCGTTTGCCATATGAAATACCCTTGTTAAAACATAAAACGTTACAGGTAAACTACCCCTTTACCTTAACCGATCTTCACCAAAAACAATAGGTATTGAGTACTCTACAAATCAGGGCTGTATACAAAATATTATTTGATTCTGTTTGAATTTGCGGCTGTTATCGTTTGCCATACAAAATACCCTTGATAAAACAAAAAACGTGGCAGGTAAACTACCCCTTTCCCTCAACCGAACTTCACCAAAAACAATAGGTCTTGAGAACTCTACAATTTAGGGCTGTATGCAAATAATCTTTTCATTCTGTTTGAATTTGCGGCTGTTATCGTTTGCCATAAGAAATACCCTTGTTAAAACATAAAACGTTACAGGTAAACTACCCCTTTCCCTTAACCGATCTTCACCAAAATCAGCAGATCTTGAGAACTCTACAATTCAGGGCTGTATGCGAAACATTATTTGATTCTGTTTGAATTTGCGGCTGTTATCGTTTGCCAAACAAACAAAATTACCCTTGCTAAAAAAAAACCGTTGCCGGTAAACTACCCCTTTCCCTCAACCCATCTTCACCAAAAACAATAGGTCGCGAGTACTCTGCAAATCAGGGCTGTATGCAAAAAATTATTTGATTCTGTTTGAATTTGCGGCAGTTATCGTTTGCCATAGAAAAAAAATCTACAGATAGACAGACAGACAGACAGACAGACAGACAGACACACAGACACTTTTCGGAAAACGACTTTTTTTCATGTTTTGAGTGTAGTAGAATCAGAATCTGCAATAATCTCGAACACGATTTTTTTTTGCCATCACCATACTTCCATTCCTTAAGGAATATGGAAGTAAAACGTTGCTGGTAAACTACCCCTTTCCCTTAACCGATCTTCACCAAAAACAATAGGTCTTGAGAACTCTACAAATCAGGGCTGTATGCAAAAAATTATTTGATTCTGTTTCGATTTGCGGCTGTTATCGTTTGCCATAGAAAAATATCGGTATGGAGAACCATACATGACTTCCATATTCTAAGATTTATATTTAAAATCATTTTCAGCCAAACAACCAGGCTGTGTCTTACCTGCCTTTTTATTGCTGTATTAAATGAAAAATATTATATTACATTAAAATGAAAAAATTATAATTTTATTGCCTGGCAACAAAATTATTTTATTTTTAACAATTACCATTGTTTCAAAAAGTTTAAATAAATTTTCAAGTACTTTACTCTTGTTAAAACGTAAAAGGTTGCAGGTAAACTACCCCTTCCCCTTAACCGATCTTCACCAAAATCGAAAGTCATTGAGACCTCTACAATTCAGGGACGTATGCAAAAAATTATTTCATTCTGTTTGAATTTGCGGCTGTTATCGTTTGCCATAGAAAATACGCTTGATAAAAAAACGTTGCAGGTAAACTACCCCTTCCCCTTAACCGATATTCACCAAAAACAAATGATCTTGAGTACTCTACAAATCAGGGCTGTATGCAAAACATTATTTGATTCTGTTTGAATTTGCGGCTGTTATCGTTTGCCATAGAAAATACCCTTGTTAAAAAAACGTTGCAGGTAAACTACCCCTTTCCCTCAACCGATCTTCACCAAAAACAATAGGTCTTGAGAAATCTACAATTCAGGGCTGTATGCGAAACATTATTTGATTCTGTTTGAATTTGCGGCTGTTATCGTTTGCCAAAAATAAAAAATTTCCCTTGATAAAAAAAACCGTTGCAGGTAAACTACCCCTTCCCCTCAACCGATCTTCACCAAAAACAATAGGTCGCGAGTACTCTACAAATCAGGGCTGTATGCAAAAAATTATTTGATTCTGTTTGAATTTGCGGCAGTTGTCGTTTGCCATAGAAAATACGCATGATAAAAAACGTTGCTGGTAAACTACCCCTTCCCCTCAACCGATCTTCACCAAAAACAATAGGTCTTGAGTACTCTACAAATCAGGGCTGTATGCAGAAAATTATTTGATTCTGTTTGAATTTGCGGCTGTTATCGTTCGTCAAAAAAAAAAAATTACCCTTGTTAAAACATAAAATGTTGCTGGTAAACTACCCCTTTCCCTTAACCGATCTTCAACAAAATCAACAGACCTTGCGTCCTGTATAATTCATAAAGGTATGCAAAAAAGTAGTTGAGTCTGTTTGAATATACGGCAGTTATCGTTCGTCATAGAAAAAATTACCCTTGTTAAAACATAAAATGTTGCTGGTAAACTACCCCTTTCCCTTATCCGATCTTCACCAAAAACAACAGGTCTTGAGAACTCTACAATTCAGGGCTGTATGTAAAACATTATTTGATTCTGTTTGAATTTGCGGCTGTTATCGTTTGCCATAGAACAAAATTACCCTTGATTAAATAAATATCGGTATGGAGAACCATACATGACTTCCATATTCTAAGATTTATATTTAAAAGCATTTTCAGCCAAACAGCCAGGCTGTGTCTTACCTGCCTTTTTATTGCTGTATTAAATGAAAAATATTATATTACATTAAAATGAAAAAATTATAATTTTATTGCCTGGCAACAAAATTATTTTATTTTTAACAATTACCATTGTTTCAAAAAGTTTAAATAAATTTTCAAGTACCATACTCTTGTTAAAACGTAAAAGGTTGCAGGTAAACTACCCCTTCCCCTTAACCGATCTTCACCAAAATCGAAAGTCATTGAGACCTCTACAATTCAGGGACGTATGCAAAAAATTATTTGATTCTGTTTGAATTTGCGGCTGTTATCGTTTGCCATAGAAAATACGCTTGATAAAAAAACGTTGCAGGTAAACTACCCCTTCCCCTTAACCGATCTTCACCAAAAACAATAGGTCTTGAGTACTCTACAAATCAGGGCAGGATGCAAAACATTATTTGATTCTGTTTGAATTTGCGGCTGTTATCGTTTGCCATAGAAAATACCCTTGTTAAAAAAATGTTGCTGGTAAACTACCCCTTTCCCTCAACCGATCTTCACCAAAAACAATAGGTCTTGAGAACTCTACAATTTAGGGCTGTATGCAAATAATCTTTTGATTCTGTTTGAATTTGCGGCTGTTATCGTTTGCCATAGGAAATACCCTTGTTAAAACATAAAACGTTACAGGTAAACTACCCCTTTCCCTTAACCGATCTTCACCAAAATCAACAGATCTTGAGAACTCTACAATTTAGGGCTGTATGCGAAACATTATTTGATTCTGTTTGAATTTGCGGCTGTTATCGTTTGCCATAGAAAATACCCTTGATAAAACAAAAAACGTGGCAGGTAAACTACCCCTTTCCCTCAACCGATCTTCACCAAAAACAATAGGTCGCGAGTACTCTGCAAATCAGGGCTGCATGCAAAAAATTATTTGATTCTGTTTGAATTTGCGGCAGTTATCGTTTGCCATAGAAAAAAAATCTACAGACAGACAGATAGACAGACAGACAGACAGACACACACACAGACACTTTTCAGAAAACGAATTTTTTTCATGTTTTGAGTGTAGTAGAATCAGAATCTACAATAATCTCGAACACGATTTTTTTTGCCATCACCATACTTCCATTCCTTAAGGAATATGGAAGTAAAATTACATTTGATAAAAAACCGTTGCCGGTAAACTACCCCTTTCGCTTAACCGATCTTCACCAAAAACGACAGGTCTTGAGAACTCTACAATTCAGGGCTGTATGCAAAATATTATATGATTCTGTTTGAATTTGCGGCTGTTATCGTTTGCCATACAAAATACCCTTGATAAAACAAAAAACGTGGCTGGTAAACTACCCTATGCCATTAACCAATCTTCACCAAAACAATAGGTCTTGAGAACTCTACAATTCAGGGCTGTATACAAAACATTAGTTGATTCTCTTTGAATTTACGGCAGTTATCGTTCGTCATAGAAACAAGTACTTTACTCTTGTTAAAACGTAAAAGGTTGCAGGTAAACTACCCCTTCCCCTTAACCGATCTTCACTAAAATCGAAAGTCTTTGAGACCTCTACAATTCAGGGACGTATGCAGAATATTATTTGATTCTGTTTGAATTTGCGGCTGTTATCGTTTGCCATATAAAATACGCTTGATAAAAAAACGTTGCAGGTAAACTACCCCTTCCCCTTAACCGATCTTCACCAAAAACAAGAGGTCTTGAGCACTCTACAAATCAGGGCTGCATGCAAAACATTATTTGATTCCGTTTGAATTTGCGGCTGTTATCGTTTGCCATATAAAATACGCTTGATAAAAAAACGTTGCAGGTAAACTACCCCTTCCCCTTAACCGATCTTCACCAAAAACAATTGGTCTTGAGTACTCTACAAATCAGGGCTGTATGCAAAACATTATTTGATTCCGTTTTAATTTGCGGCTGTTATCGTTTGCCATAAAAAATACCCTTGTTAAAAAAACGTTGCTGGTAAACTACCCCTTTCCCTCAACCGATCTTCACCAAAAACAGTAGTAAGTCTTGAGAACTCTACAATTTAGGGCTGTATGCAAATAATCTTTTGATTCTGTTTGAATTTGCGGCTGTTATCGTTTGCCATATGAAATACCCTTGTTAAAACATAAAACGTTACAGGTAAACTACCCCTTTACCTTAACCGATCTTCACCAAAAACAATAGGTGTTGAGTACTCTACAAATCAGGGCTGTATACAAAATAGTATTTGATTCTGTTTGAATTTGCGGCTGTTATCGTTTGCCATACAAAATACCCTTGGTAAAACAAAAAACGTGGCAGGTAAACTACCCCTTTCCCTCAACCGAACTTCACCAAAAACAATAGGTCTTGAGAACTCTACAATTTAGGGCTGTATGCAAATAATCTTTTGATTCTGTTTGAATTTGCGGCTGTTATCGTTTGCCATATGAAATGCCCTTGTTAAAACATAAAACGTTACAGGTAAACTACCCCTTTACCTTAACCGATCTTCACCAAAAACAATAGGTATTGAGTACTCTACAAATCAGGGCTGTATACAAAATATTATTTGATTCTGTTTGAATTTGCGGCTGTTATCGTTTGCCATACAAAATACCCTTGATAAAACAAAAAACGTGGCAGGTAAACTACCCCTTTCCCTCAACCGAACTTCACCAAAAACAATAGGTCTTGAGAACTCTACAATTTAGGGCTGTATGCAAATAATCTTTTCATTCTGTTTGAATTTGCGGCTGTTATCGTTTGCCATAAGAAATACCCTTGTTAAAACATAAAACGTTACAGGTAAACTACCCCTTTCCCTTAACCGATCTTCACCAAAATCAGCAGATCTTGAGAACTCTACAATTCAGGGCTGTATGCGAAACATTATTTGATTCTGTTTGAATTTGCGGCTGTTATCGTTTGCCAAACAAACAAAATTACCCTTGCTAAAAAAAAACCGTTGCCGGTAAACTACCCCTTTCCCTCAACCCATCTTCACCAAAAACAATAGGTCGCGAGTACTCTGCAAATCAGGGCTGTATGCAAAAAATTATTTGATTCTGTTTGAATTTGCGGCAGTTATCGTTTGCCATAGAAAAAAAATCTACAAATAGACAGACAGACAGACAGACAGACAGACAGACACACAGACACTTTTCGGAAAACGACTTTTTTTCATGTTTTGAGTGTAGTAGAATCAGAATCTGCAATAATCTCGAACACGATTTTTTTTTGCCATAACCATACTTCCATTCCTTAAGGAATATGGAAGTAAAACGTTGCTGGTAAACTACCCCTTTCCCTTAACCGATCTTCACCAAAAACAATAGGTCTTGAGAACTCTACAAATCAGGGCTGTATGCAAAAAATTATTTGATTCTGTTTCGATTTGCGGCTGTTATCGTTTGCCATAGAAAAATATCGGTATGGAGAACCATACATGACTTCCATATTCTAAGATTTATATTTAAAATCATTTTCAGCCAAACAACCAGGCTGTGTCTTACCTGCCTTTTTATTGCTGTATTAAATGAAAAATATTATATTACATTAAAATGAAAAAATTATAATTTTATTGCCTGGCAACAAAATTATTTTATTTTTAACAATTACCATTGTTTCAAAAAGTTTAAATAAATTTTCAAGTACTTTACTCTTGTTAAAACGTAAAAGGTTGCAGGTAAACTACCCCTTCCCCTTAACCGATCTTCACCAAAATCGAAAGTCATTGAGACCTCTACAATTCAGGGACGTATGCAAAAAATTATTTCATTCTGTTTGAATTTGCGGCTCTTATCGTTTGCCATAGAAAATACGCTTGATAAAAAAACGTTGCAGGTAAACTACCCCTTCCCCTTAACCGATATTCACCAAAAACAAATGATCTTGAGTACTCTACAAATCAGGGCTGTATGCAAAACATTATTTGATTCTGTTTGAATTTGCGGCTGTTATCGTTTGCCATAGAAAATACCCTTGTTAAAAAAACGTTGCAGGTAAACTACCCCTTTCCCTCAACCGATCTTCACCAAAAACAATAGGTCTTGAGAAATCTACAATTCAGGGCTGTATGCGAAACATTATTTGATTCTGTTTGAATTTGCGGCTGTTATCGTTTGCCAAAAATAAAAAATTTCCCTTGATAAAAAAAACCGTTGCAGGTAAACTACCCCTTCCCCTCAACCGATCTTCACCAAAAACAATAGGTCGCGAGTACTCTACAAATCAGGGCTGTATGCAAAAAATTATTTGATTCTGTTTGAATTTGCGGCAGTTGTCGTTTGCCATAGAAAATACGCATGATAAAAAACGTTGCTGGTAAACTACCCCTTCCCCTCAACCGATCTTCACCAAAAACAATAGGTCTTGAGTACTCTACAAATCAGGGCTGTATGCAGAAAATTATTTGATTCTGTTTGAATTTGCGGCTGTTATCGTTCGTCAAAAAAAAAAAATTACCCTTGTTAAAACATAAAATGTTGCTGGTAAACTACCCCTTTCCCTTAACCGATCTTCAACAAAATCAACAGACCTTGCGTCCTGTATAATTCATAAAGGTATGCAAAAAAGTAGTTGAGTCTGTTTGAATATACGGCAGTTATCGTTCGTCATAGAAAAAATTACCCTTGTTAAAACATAAAATGTTGCTGGTAAACTACCCCTTTCCCTTAACCGATCTTCACCAAAAACAACAGGTCTTGAGAACTCTACAATTCAGGGCTGTATGTAAAACATTATTTGATTCTATTTGAATTTGCGGCTGTTATCGTTTGCCATAGAACAAAATTAC
The DNA here is from genome assembly GCA_034769895.1 of Magicicada septendecula. Lineage (NCBI taxonomy): Eukaryota > Metazoa > Arthropoda > Insecta > Hemiptera > Cicadidae > Magicicada > Magicicada septendecula. Next base: position 108,295 of record JAWRYS010001896.1, read on the forward strand.
CCTTGATTAAATAAATATCGGTATGGAGAACCATACATGACTTCCATATTCTAAGATTTATATTTAAAAGCATTTTCAGCCAAACAGCCAGGCTGTGTCTTACCTGCCTTTTTATTGCTGTATTAAATGAAAAATATTATATTACATTAAAATGAAAAAATTATAATTTTATTGCCTGGCAACAAAATTATTTTATTTTTAACAATTACCATTGTTTCAAAAAGTTTAAATAAATTTTCAAGTACCATACTCTTGTTAAAACGTAAAAGGTTGCAGGTAAACTACCCCTTCCCCTTAACCGATCTTCACCAAAATCGAAAGTCATTGAGACCTCTACAATTCAGGGACGTATGCAAAAAATTATTTGATTCTGTTTGAATTTGCGGCTGTTATCGTTTGCCATAGAAAATACGCTTGATAAAAAAACGTTGCAGGTAAACTACCCCTTCCCCTTAACCGATCTTCACCAAAAACAATAGGTCTTGAGTACTCTACAAATCAGGGCAGGATGCAAAACATTATTTGATTCTGTTTGAATTTGCGGCTGTTATCGTTTGCCATAGAAAATACCCTTGTTAAAAAAATGTTGCAGGTAAACTACCCCTTTCCCTCAACCGATCTTCACCAAAAACAATAGGTCTTGAGAACTCTACAATTTAGGGCTGTATGCAAATAATCTTTTGATTCTGTTTGAATTTGCGGCTGTTATCGTTTGCCATAGGAAATACCCTTGTTAAAACATAAAACGTTACTGGTAAACTACCCCTTTCCCTTAACCGATCTTCACCAAAATCAACAGATCTTGAGAACTCTACAATTTAGGGCTGTATGCGAAACATTATTTGATTCTGTTTGAATTTGCGGCTGTTATCGTTTGCCATAGAAAATACCCTTGATAAAACAAAAAACGTGGCAGGTAAACTACCCCTTTCCCTCAACCGATCTTCACCAAAAACAATAGGTCGCGAGTACTCTGCAAATCAGGGCTGCATGCAAAAAATTATTTGATTCTGTTTGAATTTGCGGCAGTTATCGTTTGCCATAGAAAAAAAATCTACAGATAGACAGACAGACAGACAGACAGACAGACACACACACAGACACTTTTCAGAAAACGAATTTTTTTCATGTTTTGAGTGTAGTAGAATCAGAATCTGCAATAATCTCGAACACGATTTTTTTTGCCATCACCATACTTCCATTCCTTAAGGAATATGGAAGTAAAATTACACTTGATAAAAAACCGTTGCCGGTAAACTACCCCTTTCGCTTAACCGATCTTCACCAAAAACGACAGGTCTTGAGAACTCTACAATTCAGGGCTGTATGCAAAATATTATATGATTCTGTTTGAATTTGCGGCTGTTATCGTTTGCCATACAAAATACCCTTGATAAAACAAAAAACGTGGCTGGTAAACTACCCTATGCCATTAACCAATCTTCACCAAAAACAATAGGTCTTGAGAACTCTACAATTCAGGGCTGTATACAAAACATTAGTTGATTCTCTTTGAATTTACGGCAGTTATCGTTCGTCATAGAAACAAGTACTTTACTCTTGTTAAAACGTAAAAGGTTGCAGGTAACCTACCCCTTCCCCTTAACCGATCTTCACTAAAATCGAAAGTCGTTGAGACCTCTACAATTCAGGGACGTATGCAGAATATTATTTGATTCTGTTTGAATTTGCGGCTGTTATCGTTTGCCATATAAAATACGCTTGATAAAAAAACGTTGCAGGTAAACTACCCCTTCCCCTTAACCGATCTTCACCAAAAACAACAGGTCTTGAGTACTCTACAAATCAGGGCTGTATGCAAAACATTATTTGATTCCGTTTGAATTTGCGGCTGTTATCGTTTGCCATATAAAATACGCTTGATAAAAAAACGTTGCAGGTAAACTACCCCTTCCCCTTAACCGATCTTCACCAAAAACAGTAGTAAGTCTTGAGAACTCTACAATTTAGGGCTGTATGCAAATAATCTTTTGATTCTGTTTGAATTTGCGGCTGTTATCGTTTGCCATATGAAATACCCTTGTTAAAACATAAAACGTTACAGGTAAACTACCCCTTTACCTTAACCGATCTTCACCAAAAACAATAGGTGTTGAGTACTCTACAAATCAGGGCTGTATACAAAATAGTATTTGATTCTGTTTGAATTTGCGGCTGTTATCGTTTGCCATACAAAATACCCTTGATAAAACAAAAAACGTGGCCGGTAAACTACCCCTTTCCCTCAACCGAACTTCACCAAAAACAATAGATCTTGAGAACTCTACAATTTAGGGCTGTATGCAAATAATCTTTTGATTCTGTTTGAATTTGCGGCTGTTATCGTTTGCCATAAGAAATACCCTTGTTAAAACATAAAACGTTACAGGTAAACTACCCCTTTCCCTTAACCGATCTTCACCAAAAACAATAGGTCTTGAGAACTCTACAATTCAGGGCTGTATGCGAAACATTATTTGATTCTGTTTGAATTTGCGGCTGTTATCGTTTGCCAAACAAACAAAATTACCCTTGCTAAAAAAAAACCGTTGCAGGTAAACTACCCCTTTCCCTCAACCCATCTTCACCAAAAACAATAGGTCGCGAGTACTCTGCAAATCAGGGCTGTATGCAAAAAATTATTTGATTCCGTTTGAATTTGCGGCTGTTATCGTTTGCCATATAAAATACGCTTGATAAAAAAACGTTGCTGGTAAACTACCCCTTCCCCTTAACCGATCTTCACCAAAAACAACAGGTCTTGAGTACTCTACAAATCAGGGCTGTATGCAAAACATTATTTGATTCCGTTTGAATTTGCGGCTGTTATCGTTTGCCATATAAAATACGCTTGATAAAAAAACGTTGCCGGTAAACTACCCCTTCCCCTTAACCGATCTTCACCAAAAACAATAGGTCTTGAGTACTCTACAAATCAGGGCTGTATGCAAAACATTATTTGATTCCGTTTGAATTTGCGGCTGTTATCGTTTGCCATAAAAAATACCCTTGTTAAAAAAACGTTGCAGGTAAACTACCCCTTTCCCTCAACCGATCTTCACCAAAAACAGTAGTAAGTCTTGAGAACTCTACAATTTAGGGCTGTATGCAAATAATCTTTTGATTCTGTTTGAATTTGCGGCTGTTATCGTTTGCCATATGAAATACCCTTGTTAAAACATAAAACGTTACAGGTAAACTACCCCTTTACCTTAACCGATCTTCACCAAAAACAATAGGTGTTGAGTACTCTACAAATCAGGGCTGTATACAAAATAGTATTTGATTCTGTTTGAATTTGCGGCTGTTATCGTTTGCCATACAAAATACCCTTGATAAAACAAAAAAAGTGGCAGGTAAACTACCCCTTTCCCTCAACCGAACTTCACCAAAAACAATAGGTCTTGAGAACTCTACAATTTAGGGCTGTATGCAAATAATCTTTTGATTCTGTTTGAATTTGCGGCTGTTATCGTTTGCCATATGAAATACCCTTGTTAAAACATAAAACGTTACTGGTAAACTACCCCTTTACCTTAACCGATCTTCACCAAAAACAATAGGTGTTGAGAACTCTACAAATCAGGGCTGTATACAAAATAGTATTTGATTCTGTTTGAATTTGCGGCTGTTATCGTTTGCCATACAAAATACCCTTGATAAAACAAAAAACGTGGCAGGTAAACTACCCCTTTCCCTCAACCGAACTTCACCAAAAACAATAGATCTTGAGAACTCTACAATTTAGGGCTGTATGCAAATAATCTTTTGATTCTGTTTGAATTTGCGGCTGTTATCGTTTGCCATAAGAAATACCCTTGTTAAAACATAAAACGTTACAGGTAAACTACCCCTTTCCCTTAACCGATCTTCACCAAAAACAATAGGTCTTGAGAACTCTACAATTCAGGGCTGTATGCGAAACATTATTTGATTCTGTTTGAATTTGCGGCTGTTATCGTTTGCCAAACAAACAAAATTACCCTTGCTAAAAAAAAACCGTTGCAGGTAAACTACCCCTTTCCCTCAACCCATCTTCACCAAAAACAATAGGTCGCGAGTACTCTGCAAATCAGGGCTGTATGCAAAAAATTATTTGATTCTGTTTGAATTTGCGGCAGTTATCGTTTGCCATAGAAAAAAAATCTACAGATAGACAGACAGATAGACAGACAGACAGACAGACAGACACACAGACACTTTTCGGAAAACGACTTTTTTTCATGTTTTGAGTGTAGTAGAATCAGAATCTGCAATAATCTCGAACACGATTTTTTTTGCCATCACCATACTTCCATTCCTTAAGGAATATGGAAGTAAAATATCGGTATGGAGAACCATACATGACTTCCATATTCTAAGATTTATATTTAAAATCATTTTCAGCCAAACAGCCAGGCTGTGTCTTACCTGCCTTTTTATTGCTGTATTAAATGAAAAATATTATATTACATTAAAATGAAAAAATTATAATTTTATTGCCTGGCAACAAAATTATTTTATTTTTAACAATTACCATTGTTTCAGAAAGTTTAAATAAATGTTGTTAAAACGTAAAAGGTTGCAGGTAAACTACCCCTTCCCCTTAACCGATCTTCACCAAAAACAATAGGTCTTGAGTACTCTACAAATCAGGACTGTATGCAAAACATTATTTGATTCTGTTTGAATTTGCGGCTGTTATCGTTTGCCATATAAAATACCCTTGTTAAAAAAACGTTGCTGGTAAACTACCCCTTTCCCTCAACCGATCTTCACCAAAAACAATAGGTCTTGAGAAATCTACAATTCAGGGCTGTATGCGAAACATTATTTGATTCTGTTTGAATTTGCGGCTGTTATCGTTTGCCAAAAAAAAAAAATTTCCCTTGATAAAAAAAACCGTTGCAGGTAAACTACCCTTCCCCTCAACCGATCTTCACCAAAAACAATAGGTCGCGAGTACTCTACAAATCAGGGCTGTATGCAAAAAATTATTTGATTCTGTTTGAATTTGCGGCAGTTGTCGTTTGCCATAGAAAATACGCATGATAAAAAACGTTGCTGGTAAACTACCCCTTCCCCTCAACCGATCTTCACCAAAAACAATAGGTCTTGAGTACTCTACAAATCAGGGCTGTATGCAGAAAATTATTTGATTCTGTTTGAATTTGCGGCTGTTATCGTTTGCCATAGAAAATACCCTTGTTAAAAAAACGTTGTAGGTAAACTACCCCTTTCCCTTAACCGATCTTCACCAAAAACAAAAGGTATTGAGAACTCTACAATTTAGGGCTGTATGCAAATAATCTTTTCATTCTGTTTGAATTTGCGGCTGTTATCGTTTGCCATAGGAAATACCCTTGTTAAAACATAAAACGTTACAGGTAAACTACCCCTTTCCCTTAACCGATCTTCACCAAAAACAATAGGTCTTGAGAACTCTACAATTCAGGGCTGTATGCGAAACATTATTTGATTTTGTTTGAATTTGCGGCTGTTATCGTTTGCCAAACAAACAAAATTTCCCTTGCTAAAAAAAAACCGTTGCAGGTAAACTACCCCTTTCCCTCAGCCGATCTTCACCAAAAACAATAGATCGCGAGAACTCTGCAAAACCGGGCTGTATGCAAAAAATTATTTGATTCTGTTTGAATTTGCGGCAGTTATCGTTTGCCATAGAAAAAAAATCTACAGACAGACAGACACACAGACACACAGACAGACAGACACACAGACACTTTTCGGAAAACGACTTTTTTTCATGTTTTGAGTGTAGTAGAATCAGAATCTGCAATAATCTCGAACACGATTTTTTTTGCCATCACCATACTTCCATTCCTTAAGGAATATGGAAGTAAAACGTTGCTGGTAAACTACCCCTTTCCCTTAACCGATCTTCACCAAAAACAATAGGTCTTGAGAACTCTACAAATCAGGGCTGTATGCAAAAAATTATTTGATTCTGTTTCGATTTGCGGCTGTTATCGTTTGCCATAGAAAAATATCGGTATGGAGAACCATACATGACTTCCATATTCTAAGATTTATATTTAAAATCATTTTCAGCCAAACAACCAGGCTGTGTCTTACCTGCCTTTTTATTGCTGTATTAAATGAAAAATATTATATTACATTAAAATGAAAAAATTATAATTTTATTGCCTGGCAACAAAATTATTTTATTTTTAACAATTACCATTGTTTCAAAAAGTTTAAATAAATTTTCAAGTACTTTACTCTTGTTAAAACGTAAAAGGTTGCAGGTAAACTACCCCTTCCCCTTAACCGATCTTGACCAAAATCGAAAGTCATTGAGACCTCTACAATTCAGGGACGTATGCAAAAAATTATTTCATTCTGTTTGAATTTGCGGCTGTTATCGTTTGCCATAGAAAATACGCTTGATAAAAAAACGTTGCAGGTAAACTACCCCTTCCCCTTAACCGATATTCACCAAAAACAATAGGTCTTGAGTACTCTACAAATCAGGGCTGTATGCAAAACATTATTTGATTCTGTTTGAATTTGCGGCTGTTATCGTTTGCCATAGAAAATACCCTTGTTAAAAAAACGTTGCAGGTAAACTACCCCTTTCCCTCAACCGATCTTCACTAAAAACAATAGGTCTTGAGAAATCTACAATTCAGGGCTGTATGCGAAACATTATTTGATTCTGTTTGAATTTGCGGCTGTTATCGTTTGCCAAAAATAAAAAATTTCCCTT